>WSZQ02015428.1:0-26554 GCA_019419845.2 Weissflogia rhopalogaster | reverse complement strand
TGACTAAATATGGACTATTCCAACCAAATCACTACAAGAGTCTAGACAATCATAAAAATCACAAAACGGCAAAAAAACTTATGCAATTCCAAAAACTTCCTGCCTTGGTTATGTCAAATGTTTGCAACCCAAATAACACATACGTCACAAGCTACTCGTATGTAACTGTGCAAGGACAGTTTCACAGAACGTCATCTTTTCTTGGTGGTTAGGATTCATGAAAAACAATCATCCCGTTTCGAATATCTTATGCTCCTTACGAAGATTTTGATGCATGGCCCAGATTTATGGGCGTGTGTAATAAAGCTTACTTAAATTATATACTTCTCTCAAAAATAACTTAACCTCATCTCTTTACAAAAGTCTGTGCAACCCATCTCTGCACATTCATGATTACTCAATAATTCATGGCATATTTAGATATAAAGATCTCTATCAGATTATAATAGATTATATGATTTGCAGTAGTTCTCCTGAACGAACCCTCATTGCAGCACATGCTGCATTTCCCACGGAAAGATTGGATAAATCTTAGCAAATAAATACATTACGCGAATTTTCGCTCGAGCATATTCAATCACATATGCGTACATCCGCAAAGCTCAATGCAAAATCCATATTCTATTCTCGCGAAAAGTTTGAGAATTTTGCTACGCCAAGCGTGTGCACCGCCGACGACAATCCGCAGACGCTAACTTTACAAAACAAAATAGAAAACGCCGAACAAACTACAAAAGCCAATGGTGTTAGGTAGTTCCCCACAAACGTAAAAGTATGCCCGGAACCGCTTGCGAATCAATTCCCGCACGAATCGCATGCATTATAGCTAATATTTGAATTTGCATGGAGGCGTCCCACTGGGCAGATTTCGAAACGCTTCGATTCCTTGTTTTGGGCTCCCCACAGGGCAGCAAAGTTCGACGTGCGCACGGCCCTCGAGCAACAGCGCGTGAAAGGCAAGTCGAAAGTTCTCAAACAATACGAAGCACTGTTGGCAGCAGCGGCGGCGGGCATTGTCACCGGTGAAGATGGCGATGACCCGCCACCGCTTATGGAGATGAATGCCGACCTGCCGCAACAGTTATCGAGCCGTCAAATGGTCAGCGGCGGCGAGTCGAGCGTGAACATCCATCCGCAGAGCGAGACAATCACGACGACCGCCAGCACCACGACGCCATCAACTGAAAAAAGCGGCATGACAGATACGCCTGACACCGGAACGGAAACTGCAAGCGAAGGTAGCGAAATCAGCGCATCACCGACAACTTCCACTTCCAGACCTCTACCTACCCCCAGCAATGACCCCACCGACGACTACGAGGAGGAGACCACATCTTTTAGCGACGAAATGACTTATGAGGACTATTTGTAAAATTCAATTATAAGCCATAGCGAATATTGTAACCTTAGAAATAAAGAGGTCTTCCAAAGTGGCTTAGTGGTGTCATAGTACTCAGGAAAAATTTCATTATTGTATTATTTTCAGATTAAATAGTTAATCTTTTTATACTAGAGTTCTCATACCCATTAAATAAAACTTGAACCATCTTAACAACAGAACATTAGCATTGAATACTCTGTAGGACCCAGTGCGTTTCTCGCATCTCACAAGTAATCAACTAAAAAAGGAAAATTTTCGAGATATGAGTTTCAGGAGAACAGGAAAAACAAGATATAGTGCCACTTCCTTGAAATAAGGCAATGGAATCAATTCTAAACTACAAAATCCAACTCATCGATGTCAAAAGGAACAATAAAACTTCTCGTGGTCATCATGACATCATTCCCAAATGAATACAAAACATAACTAACAAACATAACTAATCTAACTTTAAGTAAGTAACGTAAATCCCAGGAGATCATATCAAAGTAAACAAGAAAACTTAATACTGAAAGCGACAAATGTAACTTTTTCTTTTCCCACGGCAAACCGAAACCTCCCGAAATGTTATTGCTTTAAGGTGTATTATTTCCCTCTGTTTACGTCTAAACCCTAACCGTATTTTACCTTACTTAACCTTTGAACAAAGGTTTTCTCAAAGCATTCTACTGGTGTCAAAGTAACCAGAAAACTTAATATTGAAAGCGGCAAATTTAACATTTTCTTCTCACGTTCTCTTCTGATGAAAGCGATGCCCTTTTTTCAGATTGTCTTTTTTATTTTTCTTAAGCTGGCAAGCGAGGAGGAGATGAAACATGGCTTTGATGTTTAATTACACCACTAAAGTGCAGTCGAAATAAGAAGCCGGTTGCTGGAAAACCGGCACGAAACTCATCGCAACGGTGGAAATACAGTTTCATCATTTTATTACCAAGAGTCAGGTTTTCCGGCAAAGGCCGTCGACTTTTTTCGACGTACTTCTTTTGAGTTCGAAAATATGCAACAAAACATTTATGTCAATTCAAGCATGCCATCGCTTTATTAAAAAGTTAATTTCGTAAAGTATCCTTGGATATATTTATGGTGGGCAAGGCTGAGTTTAATTTATTACAAGTAGTAGGAAGCGGCAGTCTTCCAACGTCGTTTGTTGCCTAGCTGGATATAATGCAAATAAATGGCGAAATGCACCCGGTGCATTAATCAACGTTCACCATAATGGTAAATGTCCCAGTGAAACGTGTAGCCATGGAAGATGTAGTGCATGAAGAAGCCAGTGACCGAGATTTGATGCGATCTTCTTCCCATTGGGTTATTAGTAGCGGTAGTGTTTGCTCTGGGAAGCATGAGTTTATTACGACCAATTTCAACGTTGGGCATCAACTTCCAGCAATAAAACCTGCATACGGCGATTTGTTTTCATTATAGGCATAGAGTAATGACAAGTCATTTGTTTCCATAGATCGTCGTAATTCATGATCCACGTTCAATTGTGGGTAATAAATGTATATTAAGCAGCTTTAAATATGGTTGCAGGGAATTAACATGATTTTATAACTTTTATACAAAGTAGCTTAAATTTTATATTTATAATCATAGAATTAAGAAGATTTGATGGATTTAACAAAAAACAAATTTAATAACCGTCCAGAAAGTCATAACACTCTATAGGTCAGTCAACATACTCGTGTTTCCTGCTTCCTGGAACCTTTATGCCCCGAAGGTGCAATAACACTAAACATATATTGCTCATAAATTTTGCAGGAATAAATTTAGTAAACAAACCGAGTTATAATGCAAGTATAATTAAATTGTTTTATTCATTTATTGTTTAGGTTAATAACATTTCAATGATTTTATTTATGATATTTTTGTAATATTTTACTTAATAATAAGATACTAAAGAAAATTAATCATAAATTGTCGCGGGATTTCGCTTTAATTTACTTTGTCTGACCAATGACCCAACCTGTCGCGTTAGGATTGTCTGGCCAGACGATTATTATCACGCACGTACATGAGTGAGTTTCCTTTCTGATGTCACCCTGTGCCAATTTCTGAAGCCAATTGATAGTTGCCCGGCCAGACAACACGACAAGTAATTTTAACCTAGTAACTATATATTAGCAGAGGGCTTAGAGAATAAACAATACCGAAGTGGACGGCTCTAAGAGAACACTGTATTGTTACTAGTTTAAAAGATATGAAAATGAATTAGTAAGGATTACAGGGATCAGTCTTGGTAAAATAAAGCTTCTTCATTTACGCTCCTTGTCGCTGTGAGGGGATAGGCCTTTAGCCCCTATTAGGTAGATAGCTAACCTTCTTGCCCAAGCCGCAACCCTGATTTGTTCTTGAGACTTCCAGCGTGGTAAGCGACTATCCTACCAACTGGGCTACTACGCTCCTCGGTAAAATTATTCCCGGAAAGGAGTAGGAGTAAAATACAAAATTTACCTCTAAGTACTATTAAGAGCATTTATTCGTTGTTGAAACTAAAATAAATAAAAATCACAGGAAAAATGTTTTCCCTTTAAACTTTGAAACTAAAAACACCTGGAAAGAAACATAAAATCCCAACAATATACTTTCCATTTCATATATTTTCAGAAATCAGAACTATGAATAATATAATAGGTAGTCATATCATAGTTAGCACTAAAAGCCTCCTACCATATACATAAATATTCTCATTACTTTATAGATAAGAAAATCCCACTAAAAGCAAAACCTAAAAGTTATCATCGCAAAAATATCAAAGGTTCACATTCACATGAAATGCCTCTATAAAAATGTTTCATTGCACATATCGATTTTGATCATAATTACACGTGCAATCCAACCAAATTAGGTTCCAAGTAATCACCGAATTACATCCTTTGAGCAGAAAGTCTACAATAGAAAGTTGGGAGAGTGGTATCGCAGTAGGGACAATTAGAACGTTATCAATGTTGTAACATGTTGCAAAAATAATGCTCAATCTCTTCCATCCGTGTCGATACAATCAACAATGAAAAATACAATATAACATTAGATGCGGATACATTGAAAAACTGGTCAAACGTTTTGCAAATTGCCTGTAAATATCCAGACGTCACAAGCTAATTAGTTGCGTGTCTATAATATAATGCACATTTTATGGTCGCCATTTTGGTATGGCTCCAGTTCTCAATCAAAAATCCTCGAACAATAAACGTGTTTTTTAACCGCCTAGAATCAAATCTCAAAAATTGGCCTTCTTAAATTACATTAATATTGCTATACAATTTCATTGTTGATTTTTTTTTTCAACTGGAATTTTCAAGTTTGTCCATGTACTCTTAATGTTCATGACTGTGTGTAATCTTTGTGTGATCTTCTTGAAAGCATACATATTGCACTTCTGTGATGTGGTAGAGATATGTCTAATGTTGGTTTGAGGTCGACATCTTTTTCACTGCACATTTACATTGGAGTGTGAACGATTACAAGAGCATGTTTAACTACAATTCGTTTTTGGTTCAAACATCATATCATTGCTGTGTGCTGTGGGCATCGAAGTTCAAGGTTCAAGAGTCAACTAACAAATACATATCTTAGTGCCGTAATTATACATGACTTGTTTTCACCTTAGACGCTACAATGTTATAAGAATAAGAACAGCTATGATTTCAATATGGGCGCGTTTGAGCATTAATTACACATCACTACAGACAGGCAAACAAACGCTCACGAGTGGTATTCATTTTGGTGTGGTTTTATGCATGATTGTTCCTTTATTTGTGTAGTTATTTATGCGTTGAATGAGGGCACTTGTTTCCACTTTTACTTTGCGTGTGAGGCTGAGGAAATAAAACGAATTTGGCGCTGTTTTAAACTCAAAAAAAGGGGACGTCGTCACACAGGAGACATATCTAGGTAACCAGCGCATGCGCATCTAAATAGAAGAAATCCGCGATAGCCAATCAGAAGCAAAGGGCTGAACATGCGCAAGATTACGTATTAGAGGGTTAAGTCACATACAGTTAATGTTGTTTGCGTTGGTTAGTTTTTTTGGACGGAATAAACAACCTAAAATGTTTATACACCTTGAGCGTTCAACTAAATAACGTTCGAGTAACGCAAAGGATTCACAACTTCGTGGATGTGGGGAGTGTCTTCAAGGAAACGTGTAAAACAATGTGACAACAAATATTCAGCGCAATTGTACAATGTTTAAAAGGCACACCTATGACATAAATCTTTCTCCTTTGTACAATAGATTATATTTTTTTGTATTTCATTGTTAAATTAATTCTTAGCTAGTTGTATAGCTTTCCCTAGCGAAATCAATGCCATTTTAAAACATTCAAACCGTTTCAAAAACATCGAAATTCGTAATTTATGGGGATTATTTGGTCGATATGAATTGCCAAGCAATTATCCAAGCATCGTAAAAAAAGTCATACTTAAAATATTGCAAGATGTAATTTATAATAAAGCATGCAACATAGCAAAAAAAATTAACGCAAATGGTAACTAATAACAGTTCGTTCCTGCACATCAGGAACTCTTCATACAATTAATAATAATGTACATCTATTATACCATACATCTATAATAGTAATAAAAAAAAGAATCACATTTGTACCACTTGAACAGAATCCAAGAATTGAACAGAATAGTATAATAAACAAAAAATTAACCAATTAATAGAATTTTCAGCGTATATCTAGAGGAGTTAGTATTGCAAACATTCCTTCTTACAATCGACTCACAAACATGCGCAACTAAATGATTTAAACAATTTAAATTCACTATCGTGATGTACGAAATTCGCACTGGGCGCAGAAATGACAGTGGCTAAAGAGAAGACAAGAAATCAAAGAGATTTTTATATCAAAAATTGCAGTTATCAATGCAGTAACCAAAAAAGCAGTCAAAACAGTTCGCAAAAAGTTGACAAACAACCATCGCATACACAGATATGTAGAATTAACTAGAGCATAATAAATAACTAATATAAATCGTAACAAAATTGCTTGCCATAAAGCATAAAGTATACTAGATAATAGTAGAAATTATTTATAATTATTAAACGCCATATTGCTATGGGTTTGCCACAATGCACAGCTTCTGGAGAGAAAAATGAAAGCCGTGGCTCGCACATCAATATCACACAACAATATTAATTGTAACTTACGCGCAACGTCAAAAGAGGATTCAATCAACTAACAAGCACTTGCACAACTGGACGTTGCAAACAACGAAATGTACACAAGTTAAATTTGGCATTTATGAGATTGATTGGGTTATACTGATGTTGGGAAATTCCTATTTGTTAATTAAATGAACTAATATCGAATTCCGATTCGAAAAGATTTCGCATTGTGTCTTAATTGTCATCTTAATACAACAAATTAGTAGGCGCATTGCAATCAGCTTATCAGACATTAATTCATTCACGATTATTCAAAATGGAGGTAGTTTATAAATATTGCGTTCGTCAAATCATACGACAAGCATCCCGGTAAACAAACGTATCAATAAAGGATGTTCACTCCTAAATGAATACAAACTATTCAGATTAACGGTAAATATTGTTTGAAGACTGTTTTTGTGGGTTCTACTTCCTAAACCATTTTCAATCAAACAAACGAAAAAAGTAAACACATAAAATGAGATGAGACCGGGTAGTTATTGCATATCTTAAACATGTAATATTACTTCCAAGATATACCTATACAATGAACACCCTGTGAATTATATACGCCAGTTGTCTCTTTACAAAGCTCTTAAAAGCTAGCGTTAATATTGTAGAATACAATTTATAGCGGTTTTTGTTTTATGTTTGCGGTATTGGTAGGCATTCGATACATTCATAGATAGCAAACAGGAGCGAAGAAAGTGAATCCAAGATGCGAAGAAAACCAGTCAGGCAGAATAAAATAGTGGCTGATATTTATTGTGTTAGTTTTAAGTCGACATTAACTCTACTGTTAGGCTGCTGATTAGAGCTTTTTCTTTAAGATTAACTCGTAAGTGTACAGGACTATCGATAAAATTGTGACTTTACTGGCTGCTAATGGCACTGATGAATGAGATATTTACGCATTTGCGCTTGTGGCTGGCTTTGTATCTAATTATTGGTTTGGGTTCGTTTTTGTGTTTTGCTGAGACTGGATTATTTGGTTGCTTCCTCTCCCTGCGTCCGTTCATCGCGCGGCATGCGGCACCTCCGAATCGTGTCAACTATTACAAGTTTAAGGGGCGAAACATTTTTACCTGAATATTGCAGTACATTGTTTAAATAAAGTTCATTTAATCACTATTATTGAAGTATTCTGATGCATTGCCACGGCATATTGGACAAGTTCGATTTGACTGAAAACAAAAAGAGAAGTTTATAGTAAGTAAAAGATATATTCAAGTTAATGCGTTCAAAAAAATGTTCCTTTGCAATAATTTCTTATTTTCAATCAAATGTAAGTTTGCGATAATGTAATCAAATGTAAGTAAATTAATGAGTTTATAAAAATAAACTAATTAATTCAAAAAAAATAATTGTTTTTTGTAGATGATTCTTTAGAACATATTACGACGACTATGATTTCTATATGGATGCTGATAAAGAAATATCACCCATGCATGTATAAATGGACGCAAACCTTGACAGGTAATGGAAAAGTATATGCAAAGGTAACAATTTAATGACCATATTTGGGAGCAATAAGACAACTATAGTTTTTGCGCATGTCGGTCTTTATTTTGACGGTGCCCAACCTTGACAAAATAATAACCTCGTACTGAGGTTAACAGACGGCGCAATAAATTGATTATTTTGTGTTAATTACCTTTTGACCTTCACCCATAAGTAATGCGCCTAATGAGTCTAGACTCATACTTCTGGTGATTAATGTTAGAAACTAAATATTTGTAACTTGTCGCTAATCCATGAGACAAAAGGATATCAGGACCCGGTGACTGATCTTTTCGTCACAAATTCATTTCTCGATCGATGTTTTACATTTAAAAAAAACGAATATTGGTGAAAACTTACCCTGAGCCACTTATCAACACATTTGGCGTGGAATTCGTGCGAGCAGGGCAGAACACGAAGCAGTTGACGCGCCTCAAAATCGCACATGCACACAACACAAGAAGTTTGATCCCCCTGGTGCGTGTCAGCGTTGAACTTGTAGCTGAGCAACTGTTCGATCTCCAACTTGGCGAGACCGCGCGGCTTCGCCTCACCCAGCCGCTCGGCAAGATTGAGCAGTGCCTCGTAATTCTCCGTCTCGGCGCCCACCGAATCCGAGCTGGAGAGATCGGTTTGGCTGAAGGGCGATAGAGGTGGGTTGGAGAACATTGCACTGAAATTATTTTAAGACATTAGTCAATACAGGACTAACCTACGTTTATGTATATATTTACAAATATACTGTAGAATTAGAAAATAAAGATGAAACTTACAGGAAATGCAGTAAGAAACCCGAATACTGAGGCGGCGGTGCCATAAGCGGGGCTGGGGGCGCATGCCAACGAGTGCGCATCGGCGGCGGTAGCGGCTGCAAGCGCGGCGTACGTCGATTACGAAGCAATTCCAGCTGGGTGTTGCGAGCCTCGGCGCCGAGGAAAACCGGTGGCGAGACTTGCAATGGGGGCACGTGCAGCGCGCCACTGCCGCCGCCATTGTGACCATGGGGGTGCAAATTGCCGTGGTGGTCGTTCAACAAGTCGAGATCCAATCCATCAGGGCGCTAAAATGTATTTCTCAATTAATAATACTCCGAGAGATATTTTCACTTGTTTGACACGTGTGGGGATTAATAAATGAAAATTTACCTGTGGCGGAATATGCGGATAATGGCTCGCGGATATGGGTGGCGGTGACGGAAAGGGTCCATACTCCTGCGTGATAAACTGCTGCGGCATCAACTGCGGCGAGTACACGTGGCAGCTGTGCATATGCGGCGGTGCGCCGGGCGGGGCCGAGCACAGCGAGATGTGCGGCGCCGGCGGATAATTCCACATCGGTGGCGGAGGAGCAATCTCGTGATGATGATGGTGATGATGGTGGTGGTGGTTGTGCAGAGGTATGGTAACCGAATTGTCCATCATCATCACGGTAGGCTGATGGGGATGCGCGTGCGTCAAAGTTGGCGAGCTGGGCATAAATGGCTGATGATGCGAATGCGAGTGGTTGAAATCGCGTTCGCGATAACGCGGTCTGCGTAACGGCGGGCTCCCCTAAAAAAGCAAGTATACAACTATTTCATAAACATACACACCTGCAAAACTATTTAAAACGAAAAAATTAAAAATGAATTATTTAAAATAAAATTAAAGGAATTCCAAATTAAACCGTTAAAATTTGGCAACATACTTCAAACATTATTAAAACAATTATTATTAAATACTATTTGAACAATTACACTTCCATAGCTTCAAATTCGAGAAAGTTCCTATTACAGTTTCGCATAAACTGTCGGGAGACGTCGCCATCCTTAAACGCGTCAACCTCTGTCAATGTTTGCGATAATAAAATGTATTCTAAACAGTGTGCAAGTGAGCAACAATGCTCGATGTTTGCCAAAGTCACATTGCGCCTCTCTCAGTGACTGTTGCAACTGTTGCGACTGTTTACAAAGCGCATTATACAACCGAAAGCGAAACCCACTTGCGCTTATCGAGGAGTTGTTACGAGGCTACTGGCACAGTAAACAGTACAACCGGGCAGCTGATACACCAACGGCATGTCAACGAACGTTTTGCATCGGCCCACGACAACGCCATTGTTGCTCAACGTCTACAATATTATTGTTATTCACCACGACCAACAACATTTACGAATTTAAGCAAAAAAAACACGAGACTACGTGAACTAACCGAAAACTAGTTAGATAAATAATAAACGCAAATTACCAATCTAAACCTAAACTTATATCGCTTTGTTCCGTTTGGTAATTCGCATTAATACTTATTAAAAATTAAGAGACATTACAACAAGATAATAATGGCAATACATCCTCGGCTACGACGACACGGCAGAGCTGCACCCGAGAAAAGAGTTTCGTACCAAAAAGCAACGTTCAATAGCGAATGCGCACACACTTTTGATTATATTCAGTTGAATCGAGTGACCCTGAATTGTTGTCCGAATAGCATACGCTGTTCCTTTTCGAATTCTCATGGCATGCTACGTTTTTCGTTTACCTTGTGCCAATCGCCATCAATCACAAGTTTTCTCGTTTCAAATACAAAATCCTCACTAGAGATGTAAAAAATACAATATACGAAAGCATGAAAAACTCCACAGGTTTCAAGTAACTGCCATCTGTTAATCCAACAGGTCGAATGAAGTTGCACAGGTAAAAAATTCCCTTTCGAACATAATACGAAATAATCGAAAAACCCCTGCTCAAATCGGCGTGCTTTATTGGAACGCATACGGATTGGAAATTTTACCTGCATTGCGGAACAGGTAGAGAATCATCCGTCATTCAGCCTTGGTTTTTTGTTCGGGGAAAATAAATAGCTCTATGTACAGGTTAAACAAATCGCGATTGTCGGCAGCAGATGTTTGCTACGCCGCCTGAGCGGAAATTCTCAAATCTACGGCGGCGAAATTACGTTTGATAGCATTATTTGCACACACTAGTATGTGCACACCAGATAAGATTTCCATACTGCGTAGTTTCATATTCAAGGTTGGTTTTAAAAGTTTGTTTAGGAAATGTTCAAAACGAAAAATGTTGAGAAATTGAGATATTTGTAAGGAAAAAAGGTACTTACTTGCATAGTATGCGTAGATGGCGGATGTTGTCGAGGCGACCTCCTCGGTGGTGATGCCGGTTGTGTGGACAATTCGATATGATGACCGGATCGGGATAAACGTCGACGTTTCCGAGAAGGACTCTCTGACTTTATCCCCTCGTCGCTGCTCTGCCTGCCATAGAAGGGCGGCGAATGTTGTTGGAACTGCACTGGACTTAACCTCATATCTAACGGAAACATTTTTTATTTAAGAATTGAAAGCTTAGAAAAAATGAAGCCTTAAACGAAAAAAAGGTGTATTACCTCCTCTGCCATGCCGACGTTGATTAAAATCGAGCAATGGCCGATTATGTTCGCCTTGAGGTGATCCCAACAGACTAGCGTTGCTCTCACAGATATTGATATTGATGTGGAGCGGAGGGCTGATGTGTCTGCGATCAGCGAGATTCAAATGACGTCGGTCTGCTGGATAATTGGGCCGTCTCTCGACCTGCTGGAGATGTCTTCGGTCCTGCGTGTGTGCATGCGCGTGACCTGAGTTATAAATATTAGCAATGTATTGAAAATAGAAATTTACTAGCAAGCAAATTAAAGATGTGAAGTCTTACCCGCCGGCTCGTTGTAGTGGATGTGATTATTGCGTAGCACCGGGCTCAGCTGCGACTTGGGATACCCGCCGTGCACGTAATTGGACTCCTTGGGGCTGTTGTTTTGCGCCATTGAGCATTCCCTAATTCAGTCGGGTGGGAGCATAAGGCAATCAGTGACAACATGTGAACTGTGACAAGTCTGTTAACCCACAATTTATCTCGTGTGATGCAGCCCCCCCGAAAAAACACACACCAGTTAAGGAAGGTGTGCAAGTATTATTTGTGATAGATGTAGGAACAGTACAACAGAGAGACAACTGGAGACAACTTAACAAGCTCAAACAAAACACTTAGTCCCTTGCTTAGCTCATGTTTAACATCTAAAAAACGTTAGGTGCAAAATTAGTTTTACATCATCAAGCCTAAATGGAAAATTAGTAGTGTTTTATTCAGTGAAGAGATGAAGAAAGATGTGTGTGGTCCATTCTCTCTCCATAACTGCACAATGTTGATTGAAGAGAACACAAGCAGAAGCGTTATAAATATTAACGGCTATAAATAGCCAGCGCGAACAAAATGCAAATGGAATGCAAGTGGATGTGATGTGATGATAATGCCTCTTACCCTCGATTGAAGCTGTTGTCGGCGTAATCTCTGCCATAATCCGTCTTGTATCGATTCGCCCATCGATTGTGACCGTGCGTTGGCCGCGCGTTGTTCGAATGCCGATTGAACGTCGACGAGTTGCGACGCGCCTGCCCGTGATTATTATTATTCATTTTTGCTTGCTGGCTACTGTGGTGGTGCTGCTGTTTGCTAGGCGTCGCATCCGAACGCACACGAAGCAAGTCTAAAACTGAACAAGAAATAAGCATATAAGCACCGGCAAAAAGACGACGAGAATAAAAAAACAAGTAAACACATACAACACACACCAAACAGGCAGCGAAGAAAACAACGTGCATCGACGACGACGATGATGGCAAAGTCGTTGCGTCTCGTTGCACTGCACTGCGCTGTTGTTTGTGGGCCTGTGAAAATGTTTCCCTGACTGCCAGCCGTACTCGTCACTCGTACAACCCACTAAAAACCTCAGCGACTATGTCGCTTGTCGGCTGCCTGACGAATGTATAAGTAAACAAGAATTGTTTTATTTTGGAGGACAAACTGCAAGGCGAAAACGCAATATCGCAACCTTGTCAGGGGAACATTACATGCACAGGCGAGGTACAGACACTACCACAGATCACTATACTACTATAGCTACTTTTGTATACCATACCGTTTTTTACAGTCTCCTTGTAGCTTGTTTCTCCAGGTAGGCAAGGAGTGGAGAGAGAGATCCGTGCAAGGTGATTCACTGAAATTATACGTGTGGATCTCGCAGGACGATTACAACCAGCGATGCTCTGTTTCGTGCGAGAAAAGCACACGCCAACCACGCACAGATGTGTGGCCCCTGTCGCACCAACTTGTATGTGTATTGATCCGTGTTTCGAATGCGATTACTGCCTGCTACTACTGCTGCTGCGTGCAGTGGCCGCCTGCTACAACGAATAACGTTTTTAGGGGGACGACGTTGTTGCGATCGTCGCCAGCGATGTGTCCCAGACACCCAACGAGAGTACGCTCCTCTCCGGAGCGGATACACCAGGCCCGACCGAACGCCAGCGAGCAACTTTTCCTTTTCTATTGTGAAATTCCCCGCAGAGGCTGTATGCGAGTGGGCCAGCCAGCCCGTGTAATATACGTGCGCTCTCCTCGCCTAGTTCTCGCGCGCTCTTTGTCGCACAAATCGAATTTGAAGCGGGTGGGACGAACGAGCGAGTCGAGTGCCAGGCAAACGACACCAACGCAACGCACGCCGCAACGGGTGCTACAGCCGTTGCAATCGTGTGTAACGCGCACTGAGGAGGAGACACCCCAATGTGGTAGGGATGTTTGTTTCAATTCATCGACTTACTACAAACTTCGTGGAATTTATATCATAGTTAACCAAATACCGATGTGTCTCTTTTAGTTAAGGGCCGAGATTGATGATAATTCGTTATACTACGCAGCTAGAGCCCTCTAGTGGATTTTACTTAACATTTGCAAGGTTTGGAATCAGTGATTCCAAAACAACGTATTTTAGGGTAGATATTTCTTTTATATAGTAACTTTTGCAAGTATCAAATATCAATAAGCGCTTGATACATATTTCATGAGTTTTGACCTCTTTTGTTTGCATGAATTGGAATCCTTACAGATTATATACTCCAAAAATACTCATTTGTACTTATTTTCTAAGCATAGGAATGTAACCAGTGGAACATTCACGAAATGGACTTCACAGGTCTTAGCGCAGATCAGTAGGGTAATCACGTGGTTGTGGTCTCCTGCCTGCATTCAAAATCGAAAATGCCGCCCAGGTTCCCCTTTGAAACTGCCGGTCAAGGGAGGTACCCCTTAGAACATTACTTACTCGCAACAGAAAATCATCAATTCTATATAGTGTACGTATTTTGAAGAGAATGTGGATAGCCACCAGAACATTTCTTATATACCTTATTCCACTAGGACCAACGATTGGAAAGATATGTTCATCAGCGCTATCTAGGCGTCAATGTTTGAATTAAATTTCTTTTTACAAATATCTGAAATAAAAATAGTATCAATCCCTCCCGAACATGTTACAATAATTAAAAACCTCTCTTTGCGTTTCTAGCAGCGACATGTGCTTCAATGTCCGAACCTAAAACATTTATTTTAAATGTAAAAAAACGCCCATCTCAGAATTTTTGCGTTATTTGTAGCAGCGCCATCTGCAACATGCGAATTTACGACACTTTTGCAAATATTTGAAATACATCCCAGAAAACTGGATATATTGTTTTTTACTAGACATTTTCGCAAGAAGCTGACACAAAGTCTTCCTTGAATTTGCTTACCCAAGCAAAAATGTAGAATTTCCCAAATATCTTTTGTGGTTCACACTTTAGACTTCTATTATTAGAAGACACTTCCTTTAATCTTCTATACTTTTGAGTGGGGTGGTTTGATATTGCATGGGGAGTTTGTGCCAGGTAGTCAGGTAGGTACCTTAAATTTTTTTGTGTGCCTCAATGGGTAATGATTTTATTGTGTCATATTGATAAGTTTGAATACTTTTATGGTTTAGAAATTTTCGGAAATAAATAACTTATGTTTTTGCTAATATAAACAAATATAAAAAAGTACAAAAAACGATTTATTTCAAAATTCATCAACAACAAATCTTAATTTCCAGCGTCACCATTAAAACCGTAACATGCTTAACATGGGTACGATACATTTTGAAATTTGTTT
Source organism: Weissflogia rhopalogaster (assembly GCA_019419845.2). Lineage (NCBI taxonomy): Eukaryota > Metazoa > Arthropoda > Insecta > Coleoptera > Staphylinidae > Weissflogia > Weissflogia rhopalogaster. The sequence continues at coordinate 11,524 of WSZQ02015428.1, read as the reverse complement.
AAATGTAATTTAGATCATGTATATCTCATTGATCCACTCCGTGCTTATAATATGGACGCAGTCGCATTGCAACGAAGCTTCGACAACTGAAAAATGAAAGGATATTAACATACATGACACATCCATATCCTTTATAATTCTACAAGTTGACCAGCTTACCCAGCTTACCATATTAAATAGAATACCATTTTTTACGCACAGGGACAAGCAGAAACAAGATAAGAATACAAAAAAAAACACATACCAAGACATTGTGGGTTTTACCGTAAGTCATACAAGCTTCATGCATTTACAACTTCAAACAAAAGATAATTAGAAGTATGTTGTATAATTGATAGGGGAACAAATGTAAGGAACTCCTTACTGTAAGGAACCCATATTCAAGGATTATAACTTTAGATTCAGTTAAACCCTCGTAAGATTAACCCTTTGATATAGTAATAGGCATAGAGAACATTCACGCTTTAATCCACTTGATTTCAAGCTTCTTGCCCTTGAACACAAGAAATTTAACCTTTGTTTTCACATTTACAGATCAATAATATTAAGTAGTAATTTGAACGTTACATTTTGAAGATGGTAAATTAATTAAATTGTTTATAGAAGTGTAACGTATGCAACCAACTCTCCTTAAATAGTCTTGTGTAACACAACTTCTTTATCTCTGCGAAAGTTTGAGGTTTTAGAACACATTTAACAGATTTAATTTGTGAACTAATATAATTTATAAATCTAGAAAATAACTTAGATTACGTGAAAGTGAAATTTATTATTACAAAATGTGTGCACGAATTTTAGAACAGAACAAAATTGTCATTAAAAACTCGTTTCTTCGGTAGGTATTTTATATTTTCTATATTTCACCTTTGAGGATTCTATCAGAAGAAGTTTAAATTAATCATCAGCTTTCTAAAACCCAAAACTTTTATACAAGTTGCATGAGTCATTCATTATAATTCCTGCATGTGCTAAAAATAGAAACTCTTTCTTGCTGCGAGTGCGCAATACAGCATTGATGAGCCTGTACAATTGAAACAATTTAGCAATGATAAATTACGCGCAAGTCAAATTGTAAAGCGCGTTCCTTTTGAAGCCGGGAGCATGAGAAACGCGTGACATGTTTGGCTATAGAAGAAATACATTACGCGATGATTACCATGCTGTCGTGACAGAACCCTGTCGTTCATCATGCGCTCGTTTCTCTTTTTGCATAAAGTATAAAAGGAAATCAGCGGCACTTCACAATTGCGCAGCGTAAGAAGAGGCATGATACATATTCGATGCGACTGGCTTCTGGCTTGTTTTGTCGCGTCCATGCAGGTAACTTTCGACGGTTGTATTATACGACGCGGTTGATGATATAGACATGCCCCCGAAGTGGGACCATTTTGATGGGTATGTGATTCATGAAAGGCGTTCCAAGAAATAAGCGGTACTCAAACCACATCAAAATCTTCACGTGTTCCGAGTGGGTCTTGGGGGACGATCTATACAAGGTGTTGGAATAGAGTTTTTTGATATTGATAAAAGATGGCTGTGTCAGTTCCAATTAGTTTCTATGATTAGCTGATTTTCAGTGAACGAAATTTGGTTGTTTAATCCTACCAATCCTACTTCAGATACCACTGCTAATCCGAAATTCAGATTGAAAGTCCAATCGCAGTCCTTAATCTCCCAATCAGACAAATTTCAATCCCATTGACAATTCCCATTCCAAATCTAGTAGCCATATCAGTTTCCCTTTTATTAAAAGCAGCAAAAAACAAAAAAAAAAACAGCAATCTTGCGTTCCCTTAAGCTTTCATACTTATATAAGATAATTTCGTTCTATCGAATAGCGGTCCCCATTTCAGACTAATTGAAAGTTTAATTCAGGAAACATCCGTTGCCCTAGATTTTCCTCATATTTTAAAGAACACCTTGTACATAAGGTAAATACAATACTCATTCGAGATTATCGCGGGACACCTAATCAACGTCCATATATATTGAAAATAGAAGATTTCGCAACGTTCCATTAGAATTGACATATATAAAAGGCGAGTTTTAGGTACGCTCTTAGCAATGCGAAGTTTCTTAATAGCATTCCGGCAAGCCTTCAAAAACTTTGAAAGACCCTTCGTCACAGCCATCAACGTTCCGATATCAGGTTTTCGGGGCATGCTATCGACTCTGGGTGTGGTAGTCCCCGCTTAAAAACTGTGACTGTGCCCATGCCTCAAGCCGAAAAAGGGCCGAGGACGTCAACGACGACTAAATCCGTCGGCGTTGGTACTTCAAAGTCGTTAGAAGTTGGAATGGAGTTGAAGTTGGAACGAAAAGCTAGAAAAGCGAGAGGGTCGAGGAAATTAGGGAGGAGGGAAGGAATCCCCGATCAGCTAAAAGGCGCGCCGACGGAGGAAACGTTGCCAACTCGTTCCGCTGCCAGCTGAGCTTTGTTTTTGTTTTCTCGCGAGTGTCAACAGGCGCGCTGCACGAACGGCCGGGTCGCGGTCGAAGGCTCGCCGCTAGGAATACCAACGAGGAACGGAGGAACAAGGACGTAAATGTGGGAATAAAGCAGGTTGAAGCGGGATAAACTCCAGCTATGCTATGACTAGTCACTGAGGAAGCGTTTGGAGGGAGTGGAAGGGCGTGCAGCGTGAGCGTCGCTACACAAACAGCTGCCAGCTGACTGGGGGCTGAACGAGAACGTTTACCAAATGAATAAAAAATACAGTCAACACACTGGGAGGCCGCGGAGTCGCATGGAACTCGGCCTCACCTCTATATTCAGTACTTCCTTGAGAGGACAAAGGATAGAGAGAGGGAGATCGAATATACGCTCAAGACAACATGAGAGAGACGAAAACAGTCGATGTGGTTTTAAGCCAACATTCACAAACGAAAACAGCTCGCACTCAAAGCATCCCACGCTGTCTCTAATCTGCATTTGTTTAGAGCAGTGGTTCTTCAAATATGGTACTGTGCCTTCTTAAGTATATTGAAAGATGCTAATGAACCTAATAACAGACACGCGAGTCATTGGTTCACTATTACTGTGCTAATTGTGAAGAGACGCGGCAAAATTTCAAGAAGTATCTAAACGTCCACCGCCCCTAGGTATTTCCTCAATTCACACATCTGTGGATATCGGATCGTATAATATGAAGGTATCGATTTCCGACATCAATAGTATCGATACTTATTGATACCAATTCATATATGACACTCGAGAGAGTACAAGAGAGTACACTTAAGGTACATGAGAATCCTGTAATGTGGTAAAATGCTGTATTTGACAGAAAATTTCACCGAGATGTGATTGTGTGAAGGTTATTGACCATAACATCAAAATCGACTTGGAAACGTGGCCTTAATCTACGCTTCCAAGTCTATTCTTTCAGGGAATGAGTTCCTCAGAAAGTTTTCGACATTGATTTTAGGGGTCCCCCAAGAATTTAAAAGGTTAGGTTAGGTTAGGAATTTAAAAGGTTACTGGACTATTCTAGGTTATCCAGAGCCAGAAAACAAAAGGAGTACACCTATGAAAAAGTTTGGTTAACCCTGCTCTAGATTATTCTATACCCTCACAATCTGAAATGCGCTTTTGGAATTTAGGATTTTCATAAAAGACGTCTGATTATAGACCGTGCTGGTTTGACAAAAGCATGATTACACGGATTAAGGTGTCCTTTGTTGGAGGACGAAGATATACAGCTCGTTGGCGTCGTCGACGCTGCCGACCTGAAGCTCAGTGTTCATAATGCGGCCGTAATGCCCACCGCAGCGGATTTTGAATTTTGCAGAGCACTACGTCGAAGTTGGTCTCGTTATTTTCGTTTGTCGTTCGGAGCGCAGCGGAGACATGGACGACTTTTTACGCACCATCTATGTATGTTGCTCGCATGTGTTTATTTGTAAAGGCTGCCAGTGGTAGTGGCTGGCAACCGCCAGCTGTATATCCACTTTACGAATCGAGGTTTCTACTGGTTTGGTGTTCAGTGCTCTATGTAACATACACAACTGTCCACTAAACATAGAAACCAAAATAAACACTTGAATAAAAAACAAATGAAAGGCAACTTGTTTCTCTCACAAGGACTTTGTCAAATCTATACTGTATCAAAAAATATGCAAATTTTGTCTACTGCACAGACTTCATAGGTTTGGACGATTGAATGAAATATTTCAACCGAAAAATTGCATTGTGCTCTTTAATAGACGATTCTGCGAAGTGTTCGGGTTCTAGACACACCTGCTTGTATTTTACAACCTCAAACAAAGTTCTCGGAATTTAGGTACCAGTTCAGAATATCTCTAAACTTCTACCTACATCGGAAATAGTCTTTTCAAATGTACCGAAATGAATATTCTTTAAATGGAAGTCTAGTCAAGGTTGTATGAAAATATTTCGTACAGAACATAGTTTATGAATAATTCACTATATTGGTTCTCTCTGGCTAGTTTACAAGTTTCTGTAACCAGAAATTTTGCAGGGTGACATGAAAACTCCAGTGAATCCTGTCCATAACGGAAAAAAACATAATGGTCCGGTTACTTTCCGCTACAACCAGGTCTCACTGTAATAAATAGGGATGTCAAAAAAGTATAGATATCGATACCAGGTGTCAATACGTATCGGCTTTTATCGACACTTTAATTTTCGATACTTATTGATAGTATCAAATCGGTCATATTCGATTCTTATTATCATGCCCCCACACAGAGGACATCTGATAATCACAACCACCAATTAGGATGGTAAACGTTTTTAAAATACTTTTTGCATTGTTGCTTAGTATCGATATTTCCCTACAATTCATTAACAATGAATTAAAACAATTAGTTAAAAACATAGTTTAGCCTTAATTTACTCATTATATTTTTCATTCTTAAAATGTAGTATCATCAGCAAAATGGGGTCGATAATATACTGGAAGATTATTGTAACAAGTAAAAAATAATTTGAAAATGTATTAGCAGATGGTGCCAATGAGTATTTTCGATACCAATAAGTATCGATACTTTTCTTCGATACTTGGGTATCGAAAGTATCGAAGTTTCAAAAGTATCGATACCAAAAAGTATTGATACTTCGTGAAAAGTTGACATCCCTAGTAATAAGTATTAGTGTTTAGCCTCAGAAAAAATAGAATAACTTCTGAACAACGATATTTATGGGTAGTTACGAATAATAGCATATTTTTGTTTCTTTCCTTATGAGTCAGCTGATTTAGTGTCAAATTTGTCAATTGATAGTGTTTTGTAGTAAAAACACTAAAATAGAAGCTTAATAAATCGATAAAAGAAAACAAAGAGAATAAGTTTAACCTTAGCTTTTAAACAAATCGAACTCTAATTCTAACTGTTTTATGAAATATCTGATGTACTTTATGTACAGGCCTAAAGTATAGTAAAAAGTACAGAGTTAATTATACATATTGTTGGTCAACGTGAAGAAATTATCACTTTTCCAGGTTCCTTCATATTGATTAACTTGCGAAGGCCGTGGAGAAGTTTTGTGTTCCGAGCCGTGTGCAAGAAACTTGTGTCAGATTTCGTACACGGTGTATTTCGAAGTTCGAAGCGTGGTTGTGTGTACGCGTTACAACAACCTGGTGGGGTTCGACCCGGCTCCAACACAACCGACGCAACGCTGCTCTACCATCGTGCAGTGCTGCACATCCTGGTCGTCGAACGGCTTTCATTTGCTCGTGCCGTCTTCGTCCATCGCGCACGTGGTGCTCGTTGATTGTCGAGAGTGGAAGAGGGATCGACGAGCGCGTGTTTCGTAATGGCTGCCATTGCGCGAGAGGAATAGTGTGGCAGAGGGGTACCAACGGGTACATCGATTGACGCAGCTAGCTAGCAGCACAACGCACGTCAGCCTGCTCAGTTGTTTTTGTGAGTTCGAGACGAGCGGCAGCGGCAGAGAGGAGCTCCACCGCTTGTTTTGAGGCGCAAGCGAGCGAGAGAGAGATAGAAGTGTGGACAAAGTGTGTCAAAACCCTAAAGTTGTTGTGTGTACACCAACTCCACGACGGAGAGCAGTGCATTGACGTCTAGCCCCCAACCATACAACGCTTCTGAGGAAGTGTTCAACGTTGTCCGAGAAGGCTTAGGCTACCTTCGTTCAATCTGGGACCGTGTTTGTGCGTTAACCAGGCTGTTTGTCATCGACGGTGAGATCGCAGTGTTTTGTTGCGAAACCTCCACAGCTCTCTCCCTACCAACCTACCAACCATCAGAGAAACCAACGAAATCAGATCAGCAAACAAACCTCAGATACTCTCTCTGAAACCTAGTGTGCGCGTATACGGTAAACATATCGGTTGCCGGTCCGCCATCTTGGAGTCGACGAGTCACGTCCTTTGTTTGGCGAACGCGTCCATTTTGTGAAAGCAAAATATTCGTGTTGGGGTTTTGATGTGCGACGCGACGACGACGGCGGGACATTCGCATTTGCAATCGATCGACGACGTGGATCGCGACAACGACGACACCAGCAGCAGTGGTGTTGTTATGCGACGCCGGAGGCAGACAGCGAGATCGTGGAATTGCAGCAGCTGCGTGGAGGTGGCGACGAAAACGACGACGCTGGTAAGCGAGGATCTGTGATATTGGCTTCCGACACACGAAACGAGCATTTTACGTTTTTACTACATTCTTAAGCATATGACGATAGCGAATATATCGTGATACAAATTTAAATACCTAGAGGACAAACAAAACATACGAAGCAGGAAGTAATCGGTTGTTGTTTGAACTCTCGGGGGTGGCGTGTTTCAATTAATAGCCAATAACCACGCGAAGACAGATTTCATTTCGATCTTTCTGTGTGTACAAACAAAAAAAAAACAAATCGAAAACAATGGCGAGGAACAATCCCGTACAAGTGCAAGTACAAAATCGCAACGCGAAGAACAATAATAATAACACCAGTAGTGGGGGCGGCGGAGGCGGTAATAACAACAACCGCTCGCAGAAGTACTATGGTAGCAGTCCGAAGTACTTTAAGAGCATCACGCCGCCGATGAGCGGCGGAAAGTGCGGCGGTGAACCGTCGTCGCCGCGTCTGAGCCCATCGCGTGTTACCACGCCGCCAAGCACCGGGGGCGGCAACAGCAGTCCGCGTACCTCGCCCGGCCTGTTGGCGGGGCATTACGCCGGTTGTAAGTTCACCGAGCCGCCGCTCCCGTCCGCGCTGCCACCACCGCCACAGCACTGGATGCAGCAACGTGCTCCTGCTGCCGCCGTGGCCCCCGGCAGCAACAACAACAACGCCGCTACGACAAAGGCGACCCCCATCGTGCCTGCGGCGCAACCGTGTGCCGCCGTCGCGCAGCCCGGCGATCAGCTGTCGCACCAGCTCAAGCTGATGCTCAAGGTGCAGGCCTGAGGCGGTCGGCAGCGCCCGCGCGCTCACCACCACCATCCATCCAGCGAGCGTGGAGCGATACGTGCGTGCGACCGTGGCGAACAACATCGAGGACGTTTTTGATTCATTGACGTGAGAGAGACATTTTTATTCAATTTTGTGTCGGCGCAGAAGAGAGAAGACAGCATGCATTCAGGTGGAAGAAGTGATTGAAGAAGACGAAGGAAGAGCAACGAACGATGGCGAGAGGTGCAGTGAACGGAATCGAAGATGGTGGAGTGTACTGTGAGCGTACGAACTGTAAGGATTGATCAGGAAATGTGTTTGTTATCCGAAGGTATAAATTAAGTGCTATAGTGGACTGATAGACGCAGAGGACAGGATGGAAGGAGGTAAACAAAGTGAAAAGGACACGGAAGAGTTGTGAAATTGCGGGAGAAACGATGTTCAATTAGCAAAACAAATCGTTTAGAAATATTATTTTTTAAAAACTATCAAATAAACCAAACCACCAGAATAAACACATTTAAAGACCATCAGGCGAATGTGAAACCGAGCATAACCAACAACCAGCTGTTTTCATATCCAAGTCCGATTATGATGATTCTAAGTGTGAGTAGCGAGTGAACACGACAATACGAGTTTCAATTCGGAAGAGGGGTTGCAAATTGTGCCATTCGGCAAGTCGTAAGTGGCAGGTCGAAATTTTGTCCGACGAAAATTTCTTACCATATATTTCTTTGCCCTCCACACCAAGGTCTGGCTGTAAGCCGGCTCTCTGGGAGGGCGAAATGATGGGATCCAAACGCGATGGCTTTAATAATTGTATAAACGAGAAACAGAAAAAAAACGCGTCGAGGGATTGTCCTGTTCAGCCGCAACTGTGATAATAATTCAAGTGGGTGTGAGAGAATGAGTTAGAAACAAATAACGAGAAACGCAATCAACGTATCGACCCATTTTTTATTATTCCTGATTGCTTTAGACTTGTAGATATATTATATATTATATATACATACATAAAGTATATTAATTTCAAACAAACTACAGAAGAGAAAACAATAACCTAGAAATGAAGCAACAATAACATCAAATACGGAAAACAAATAGAAAGAAAACAAACACACACTGACTTTCAAAACAAACAAACCGCATTGTAACGCAATAGAAATGTGCAGAAATTGTCAAACACAAACAACACTCTGTTGACCATAGAAGCGCGCAGTATGAGCAAGACGAAGGATTGCGATATTAATGTTTAAGACGACATATATGATATGTATATGAAGGATGAGAGACCGACCCGAGATTGCGTAGTCATTGACTGGGAACTTATCAGTTTTTACACAGGGTTTTCTCAAAACCAATTGGGTATTAAGGAAGTCCAAAAGGACGTCATAGACCCTGAAATGACTATGGATACTGGGGTTAAATATATGGGACGTTGTGGGAGACAGACTCGGGTATTTATAAACATTTCCTGGGAACTATCAATTTCTAAATCGGGTTTTCACAAAACCAATTGGGTATTATTGATGTCTATAAAGATGTCTAATGATGTTTCCAGAACTGACTATGGATACTTGGTTCGAGAAGGAGAGGGTTAGGAGTCGTGTTTCTAAATGTGATTTTCGGTTTAGTGTTTGTTATAACGAATCCAAATGGTTTTTGGACGGGTCGATATCGAGGAGAGCCGAGTGTACGAAATAAAAACGCGTCCCCTGCGCGCCCCTCGCGAACGAGCACCCGTGAGTCGCGTCCGAATGTGCTAAATAATTGCAATTTGCGCACACACACGGATACATGTCATGCGTAATCGGTTCAACGAACAATTTAAGCATTAAATACTATTTAAAAAGAAAAAAAGTAAAATAAAAAAGCGTCCTGTGTCGGCTACACTCTCTGGGGGCAACAATTACTTGCGGCGATGAAACGCGTACGTGTCGCGTGCAAATTTCTGCCGTTTGTCGCGCTGTTTTCTTTCATTTTCTGCGAAAATTGCAAAAATCCGCGGCGCGAATGCATCGAGATGCTGGACAAGGCTGCCGCTAGTGTCGATTTTCTACATCGACCTGTACTGATTTTTATTATTAATTGTAAGAAGGCGCCACATAGGCGTCTCGCTGCGTTCGCCTCACCCATCGGAAAACACGTGGCAGTCGCGCTTGCATTGATGTGCGCTATCGCGCGTGCGCTTTGTGATTGCGAATATTTCGCGATGAGGTTGCACGCATGCGCGTAACAGCCGCTTTATTGATGATCCTGTGGGGTAAACCGGCCGGAGACGACCCAAAAAAATATTTAAACACACGGTGATATACGATTGTGGTACGACGAGAGAATAAGCCAGTAAATGTGATCGGGAATCGCGGCGGATGTGTCGCGATTCGGGAACTCGTGCAAAGCTTTAATCATGAAGGATGAAAGTCAAGGGCGACTTGCGGTGCTCGTTCGGGCGTTTTGCGAGAATCCGGCCTTCGGACGATTGGTGGTCGAATCGATTGCGAGTTGAATGCGAAAAATAACACACAAAGTAAGATATGAACGATATAAAATATATATATTTAATTAAGAGGAAAAATAACTATTAATACAAAAGAGATGATACAAAAAAAGAGAAACAAACGCCGTCCTTCTTTACTGAACGCAAGGCATTTGCGTGCGTGCACGTGTGTTTGCGAGAGAAGCAGAGAAAACAAAGAAGGGGCGTTGTATTTTTGTTAAAACGCAGTACAAATATATGTATAATCACGATTTTAATCATAGATACAAGAAAGAACTCTATTAATTAATTACTATTTAGTATGTAAGCCATGAACTAGTAGTTGACGAGATTCCGCAAGTGAGAAAAGAGCAAACAAAATGTGCATACAGACTTTCTGTCCGTTTATCGACAGTCATCGACGTTTATCGGTTGTTTTTCTTTTCTTTTTTTGTTACGCGAACAATCATCAATCACCCTGGTAGAATTCAATGTTTTAGTTTCGTTAGTCTTCATCATAAATCACGCAAGAGAGAGAAAGAGATTGTGCGAAAAGAAACGCTCCGATTTTGTATTATTCTTGTGATGTTTAGATTATTAAATTTCGCGTACTATTGATGTATTTACATATTTTTTATTTGTTATATATTAATGTTTTTGTAATTGGTCAAAGTCGGGGCGTGGTACCAAACGCAGTATTTCGAGAATTTTGTCGATTTTTATGGTTACAACAACCAAAATCAAAGCAAAAGGTTTTCGCGTGTTTGATGATTGGACGCTCAGTGCAAAACTGTCGATGTTTGGGCAAAAGTAACGTATTCCAAGACCAATATTTCAAGACCTATGTTTTATTCTCGTAATTGATGTCTCTGGATTGCATTTGCATCTAAAATATCAAAATATAATCCAATGACATGCAATACATTTTGGTCTACTTAAATTTGTGTAGTGCAAAGACAAGCACTGAAAGGAATTTATTTTTGAAGATGTATGTTTAGAAATTGTCATTTTAAATAGTTCATTTGTTTAAGGATTAATAATTTGGTTGTTGAGTTCGATTCGTGTTGGCGGAGAAACTCTTCGTGAATTTTAAATAATTTTAAATTTGTTGTAATGCATTCGAATTTTTTCATACTAGTCGGAATGTAAACTAGTCTGAGTGAATTTGCGACTTTGCTGTGATTGTCTTTGCCCTGCAAAATCAACGGGCGGTTATTTTGTGAGTATCGAGAGGAGAGCATAACGCACGCACAAATTTTCTAATATAAAAAAATCCAAAACAAACGATTTACGTTGACGATTTATCTATATCTCTGGCAGGCAATTATTTCGGGCTGAAGGAATCTCGATGTTTTAGTTTCATTATTACCTTTTTTTTCTTTATACTTATTAGTTATTAGACTTTAAGGCATCGGATCTCATGCATTCACTATACTTTGTTTGATAACAGCGTTATTATTTGCGAAAACAAATGATGTAAACACAAAGCAAACCGAATTTTGTGCAAGCGATTTTTGTGAGGGAATTGTCTCGAACCACCACGTGTTTAGAACGATAATCTCAGCTTGTATATTATTTTTACACATACATTGTACGCGCAAGACCGCTTTAAATTAGCATATTTCTCTTTATTGTAACTTACTTGTACTTGCTTTTGAAATATGTCCACTTTATACGTTTAC
>WSZQ02015317.1:0-35146 GCA_019419845.2 Weissflogia rhopalogaster | reverse complement strand
TAATTTTTGAACCGAAAGTATTGACCCAGTGAAATTAACACCGTTTGTTGCAAATTGAAAGACAAATTCATTGGTGTCAAGCACTTGAAGATTGTTCATGTTTAACTATATAAATTAGGCAAATGAAAATTTAATTATTCCCATAAGGAATACATTGGGACGACACTAAAATCCAAAAAAAGGGTTTGGCAGGAGGGTCGGGTGATTCTTTTTTTCACAGGCTGATAGGCAATTTCATGACAATTCTATATTTGTTTCATTTATGAAGTCAGATTCTTTTCTATTTTTTTATTGATTTTTAAATAAGTAATTCCAATGATTTTCCAAACCGCCCATACTTAATACCATTAGTTTCATCTTAAGTTTTTCTTTTGTTAAAGACCAAACGGTGCAATGAAATATAACAATATGCGACACACTCTAAACTTAATTAATTAGTAATTATGTCATGTTTGGAATCAATAGATAGATAATTAAAACCTGCATTCGTATGTTTCATCAAAAGTTACATATTTTCTATTATTTTTAAGTTGTATTACTTGTGTATTGTATTATTTTTAACTGGAATATTATTATTAATAAAGGTCGCTCGCATCGGCACTGCATGACGTCCACTAGTCGCTTTGACAGAACAGACATGCAGACTACTATGCTCAACCGATTAGGTGGTGCAAAAATTGTGCAAATAGTGTTTAAATGTGAAAATGTGTTGTGAGCTAGCATATGGAAGCGATGAAATTAAGATATTAATAACACATTATAAATTACATTTTCTTAATTTAACTGGGTTAATACTTTCGGTTCAAAAATTAGTATTTTCCAATGTAATTCCCCATTTAAAAAGTTGTGCTAGCCCTATTATTTTGTTGGGCTAAGATCACAGTGGTAGGAAAAATGTACCATTCCATGTACAATATACTATCGTAGACTAATGCAATATACTATAATGTATTTGTTTTGAAACACAATTTAAACTGTTTAAACCGTCAAAACCAGCTATACATTTTCATTAATCCCAGTTTTCTTATTGTAGTAACCGTTGTTTATTTAATCAAAATGAAGAAAAGAAAGCCCGAGACGTTCCACTTGGCTTCGTTCTTACCACCGGAATCTATTCTTACGCCGATATCCTTCCGCTCCTCATAATACCGACCAGCTGCCGTTTAAACATGTTCTTTGTGCGTTTTGTAAGCACATTGTGGTAGCACCCGATGACGTCTGTCTGCATCCAGGTGTGCATTTATCTACCCCGGGGGCACAAACGTCTTCGACAACATGTTTAACGGTCGTGTGCCCTATAGAATATCATAAAACTGCACAGTTGCAGTCTTCGCACCCCGGTTAATTTACTTTCCTAGCCGAAGGTAGAAAATTTGAAGAATTTTAGAACCAGGAATACTCAACGCCACTCAACCCTCTTCTCATCTGTTTTATAATTACAAAAACATGCTTCGAAGGGAAATGTATGACATGTAAAATTTCGGGCATTTCCTTCCCGTTAGCAGAGAGAGGAAGTCATTAGTATGCGAAACGTTACAGAATTTTCGTTATGAATATTTAAAAAGTTGGCTTAATTCAACGCCCAATGATTCGCCACCTCGAGCGATGAGTGGAATATCGATGAGACACCTGATGATTGTAATAATAATTTACAACGGGTAACATTCCATAATACGACAGGTAAATGACCGCATCTAATAAGATAGCATACCATTCATTAATTCTTCAATTAGTCACAACTTTTACCATTAGATCTATCTCACCATAATTATAATAACAATAAATGTTTACTATGTTGCTTTGAACTATTTTTGACGCGTCAGCGATTTATTTGTAAGAAACGCAATACTATTACGTTGTTATAAAAGATATGTCATTTGATTACTCATTTAATAATTATCATGACTAAGTATTAAATTTCGTGATGTATGCCTGAAAATAATATATTCTTTCTGCATAAGCTTCTAAAATCATTTTTTTAAAGGTTACTCTTTAATTTGCCTAAAATATCGTTAAGTGCAATTATAGTATTTTATGATATGTAACTTGTTAAATTTTACATTTAAAGAAATAGCAATGAACAGCAGCAAACCAGAAGTTTTTATGTATGAGATTAAAATGTATTATATTAACCTCAACATAAAATATGGTGGAAGGAAACAAGGGTTTTTATGTGAGCGTGCTCCAAAATCGTCAAAAGTGCGTCTAATTCCTTTGGAGCATGCTCGTAGAAGCTACTAATGAAATGCATTAACGCACATACTTTTGTTTTAGTCGTCACGGCCTCTTTTTATTAAGATTTATATATAAAGATGACTTTGCAACAAATCTTTTCTAAAACATATGAAAAAGTACGATACTCGTGTGTAAACAACTCTTGCGGTACTTGTTGTCAGCATCACTAGCTAAGCTCCTGCCTTTAACAGTAGCATGCCAAAAATCGTCGTTTCCATCCATGTACCGTTATATACTATTTTCTACTCCTGTTATATAACGAACACGTTTCAGTATCGTTTTGATTACGAAATTATTGTTTTCACACATAATAATCGTAGAAAAAGTATAGTACACAACCCGCATGGAATGTCCTTTCCTCACTCATATGATTTGTGCCTTCGCCTTGGGGTCGTGCTTCAATTTATCACTCGTGAGCACAATTCCATACTCGCTGCTAAATATTGTACTCTCTGTTCCTTAAAACTCTTGATAAAAATAATAGTACGTTTATTTAACATTTCTTTGAGGTTATGTTTCATATAAGTCCAAATATGAAATTTATAACCTATTCTAAATACATTAACCTCAGTTTTTGACACAAAAATCCGCTTTAAAATAACAAAAAACCAAATAAATGTGTTTTTATGGTTATGGCTAATAATTAATAATAAATTAAATATCACGTTCAAAGAAATGATTTGTAATAAATGTGTAATAAACCTCAAAATAGTATATTTCCCTTAGGAAATGTTACTAAAAATATTAGTAAAACTTTCTTTTACGTTTGTTTCCAGTTATTTTCAGTTTAAATACAATTATATGATCTATAACCTATTAAAAACAACTTTTAAATTTATAAATTCACATTCTGACATTTATTTCATCTATAAAATAATGTAAACCAAATAAATTTATGTTTAAGGTTAATGTTCAATATATGTACCACTTTATGCTACTAATATGTGATTTGTAGCGTACTCAAAAATGTAAGTTTCTTAACCTCCAATTATTGTTTAGATGTCAGGTATAAATTTTTGTAAACTTAATAAATTTAAGATTATAAAATGTTTAAGGTTCTAATTCATTAACGTATAATTATATTTATATGGTATTTATAACCAATAATAACTAATAACTTATAAGAATTGATTATAACCTATAACTGATTATAACCTATTATAATTAAGATAAAACCTATTAAATTTCACTTTTAAAAGATTTTAAAGCAATAAACTCTAGAAAACAGTACGAATTATGCATAAACGCACAAGTAAAAGTAACAACTGTCCATTCACAAGTGTAATTAACATTTCATGGAATAATTAATCAAACATGCATGTATTCACGATAATCAATGGTAGCAGACTTACCTATTACATCTTCAACAAATCCGATCGTAGACTTGAAGAGCGTAGATTGTTATTTAAAACGATGATAGCCAGTTCGTTTTTACGGTCAGCGTCACGTATTATTATAGAAATTGATTAAATTGCTGTGTATTGTTTAAACTAATGATGATATCATTGAGTTGGTCGCGCGTTGAATCACTTCGCTTCTGTTTTGGGCCGAGTCACGGATGATTCGCTTGTTTTCGCTGTGAAAAAATCTTGGCAAAGCACGAAGGCAAGGGACGGTGGTTAGAGTGCGCTTCAGCTCGTCGATCGAAACGTGCGTGCCGCGCCTCGACGCTGCTGCAACTGTTGAATTCACAGGCGATTCTCTTCGGCCACGAATCGACGACGACGCCACTCCACTCCCAATTTTTGCGCCAGACCGCGCAATGTGCGCACGAAAATGCTCCCTCCTCAGCGATAGTAGAAGATAGAAACGACGCAGGAAAACAACGCAGGGGAGGAATAGAAATTACAACAAAGCAATAATGGCTTACAAACTGTCTAAATGTCGATTTTTAGGGAGTTTTTTGGTTATTTACTTCTTTCTTATGTGAATTACATTTGTAAATGTTATTGTTATAGCCAGGAAAGGCAATAATTTAAATATTTATTGATTATATAAATAAATATATCTTAGTTTCAAGAATTAATAATAGATGGCACCACGGGTATTAAAAATAGAAATATATACCAGAGAAAAGTTTTAAATTGGTGAAAAATGGGATATAATTATAAGAATGTTTATTATATATTTTCCTAAAAATATTGTATGTTTTCTTTAAACGTTTTATACAACATTCTCTATGAGGTATATTCAAACCTTAAAACGAATTTATTGAAATTAACCACAAAATGTGTTTTTTGAACATTTCTTTAAGGTTATGTTTCATATTAATATAATTAACCTCAAACGTGGGCATAGAAATCATCTATAAAATTAAATCAACTTATATTTAAGGTTATGGTTATTAAATCTATAGTATTTGCAGTAACCTGCATAATTTCACTTTTAAATAATTAAATTTGAAAAATAAGAAATAGTGTAGTAGCCCAGTTGGTAAGATTGCTGTTTACAACGCAAGGGGTTCCAGGTTCAAATCCTGGTCGTGACAATAACACCTCTACTCGCCCCGGCAACCACATTAACGTTTGTGCTTGTCGTTATAGAAATCTTCTTCACCTTGGGCGAGGCTAGCCTAACCTACCCAAAGGGATTTAACATGCTCAGAGTTAGCCGAAGTAATTCTGGAAGAATAACAGGCGACAGACCTACGCTGGGTCAGCGATAAGGCGCTGAAGAAGAGAGAAATAAAACTTTGACGTCAATAGTATATGTAAAATGATACAAATTTTATAGAATAAAACTTAAATTTTATTATACAGTTTTAAATGCAGTGATCGGAAGCAGTTTCTCGAAATATTTATTAACATCTCAAAATATGTTTGGATCAAAGAAAATATGCTAAAATTATCTATCAAAACACCATTTATAAATAAACAAATACTTATTCATCTCACAATCAATACATTCGCTTTGATCCATTGTCATCGAGTTTTCACACTGAACTTTTGCAATTGCATATTTGGTGGCAAATCTATGTTAAAATTTGATACATGACCATACAAGACATACATGATAACGCTTACGTACATCGTTAACATGTTCGAAAGTAGAATCACTGGAAGTTACGTAGGCGTAATTGAAATGTTATTTCGATTTATTCTCGCACTTTGTTCCCTTCGTCGTTCTTCCACTTTACGTTCTAATTCCTCTTTCATTTTCAGAAGTTCTCGTGTGCGTTGATAAATTGGATCCTATATCAGATCAAAGTATATTGTATTTATTTGTTAGTGATTTATATTTTTTAATAATAAAGAAGATTACCTGTGTCCTCATACTTGGATTCCATCGACAATAATAAGCTTTCCATAATTGCACGTGTCGAATGCTTGCAATGGGCAATAAAACTTGGGTTTGATGAATGTTGGCCCAATATAATGGATTTCGGTAGTAATCAAGTCTTGAATTTGTAAATGACCATAATGATTTCGTCTGTTCTTTTAATTCTGCACAGATGAAACGTATTTAAAACAAGTTGACCCGTGGGACAATATGATATCATCAATTAAAAACTTACTTTCATTAACTCGTTCTCGTTCACTATTACACAAGAATGTCCCAAACCGATTCCAATAAAGCTGATCCAAAATCGTAATTAAAAAGTTTTCGTTAAACTCAAAAGCATTGGGAAATTGCTGTGTTATCTGCCAGACGCAGTCAACAAACTGCAAAAACACCGGCGATCGATCGGCATCCGAATGATGGCTATCTCCCTGCCCGGTACGCTGCTGGAATTTATGCCCAAATGACAACCACTCTTTCTCGATGAGCACCTCGAAACCCTTAATCGTTCTGTAGTATGGATCCAGCATGAGCATCGACAACGCCGTCAGCTGAGCGGTGCGATCCCAGCCATCTGAGCAGTGAACCAGCACCGACGTCTTATGATTCTCCACCTTGTCCACAATACGCACGGCGCCGGCGAGTATACACCGAATATGTTTGATCCAATTCGTCGACTCAATCCCCGACCACCAGCGCGTTTCTTCAATATTCGGAAAGCAGAGGTCTTTTAGTTTGCGTAGCGACTCACGCATCACGTGAATATTGGGAATGTCGAGGAAGACAATCTCCGCATTTTGATAAGCGTCTTCCGATTCGTAACCACCGCCTTTTGCCTTATTAGCGATGGCGTTCGCACTCGGTCGTGCATCCATGATGAACATCTTATGACTCTGTGCGTTTGCGTCCATGATGCACTGCACGTATCGTTCGTCCTCGCGACATCGCTTACCACTAACGCCAACCAACGGTTGCGAGCAGCGTGTTATGGTCGCCTGGGAGCCTTGGTGGATCCAGCTCAGTACGGGAATTCTTCCACGGCTGCGAAAACCTGCAACTGCACGCAGATCCTCGTCAGTTGCCTGGGATGGCACAGCCCATACCGTTGGATAACTGTCGCAAATCTCGTAGTTTTCGTTGATTTTTGAGATTTTCCACATGTCATTGTTAATTCCCTTTAGAAATTTCAACATATGTTAGAACATTAATATATCGAAACATTAATATAATTATTAATATTATTATAAACATTAATATAAACGAAAGTTTTTAATATATAATACACAAAAATAATTTTAAAAAGTAGAATATGAATCTCTAAGAAAGCAAATAAAGTGCTTACCATTCTTTTTAATTCAGCAATGGGCTCGTAAACAGTCCAACCATTCTCAGGAAATGTTTCGGTATACTCAAACGCAAACAACTTCATCTTGTGGGACAGAGGAAACGCATACTGCTGTAACTTCTCAAACACATCCCGTCTGGAATGATTCTCCTGTTTATGTGCGAACCGCAAATTTCGCATATCTTTGCAAAACAACTCAATACCATAAGCGTTTTCGCCCTTCGACGACGCACCACCAACCTTCTCAATCCGTGACACTACGCCCAAAGGTACATCAATAAAAATTGCCATATCTTTGTCCAGGGATTTAAAAATCAACTTATAATTCGTGATGATGAGTGTACCCCGAGCTGGGCCATTGTAAGGGCACAAATAAGTCACGTCTTTTGCCTGTCCAAAGCGTGTCTCACCCGGCAACAGATTAATCTCGTCGCGATTTGAAAGAGTTGCGTCTGCATTCGCGCTAATCTGAAATTGTCATCGTTTTCAATTGCTTTAATTGAACTGATAGGTGTGTGAATGTACCTTGTGTCTCTCCAGGGTGGATACGACATTCTCGGTGGATGTGGAGCTGGAAGAACAGTAGGATTTACTCGGCGATGTGTTCTCCCAGCTGGCCTGCAAACAGTAAATTGTTGGTCGCCCAACGCAATCGAACAAGATTGCTACTTACGTTGTCGAGTTTGGTGGTGCTAATTGTGGCCGATTTGCCTTCAGGCGAGGAAAATGAATCCAGCGAGCGATTCTTGTGATAGTTTTTGTTCTCCAGGTTAAGCAGCTCAATACTGCCGCGTTTATCCATGGTTTCAACGTTTGCAAACTCTTGATTGTTTGGTTTAATTAACAAACAACCTCGGAGAAATGTTAATGCGGACAAATTTTGACAGATAACCTCAAATTTTTATCTTTTGTGAAAATATCACTTGAAGATTACAATTAATAATTCTCTTGGTGTTATTTGGGTCGCATTAAAGCTATCACTACTAATTTTTGAATTTAACAGGTTTTGAAAATGGTCTGATTACAAAATGTCAAAAAGGATTTTTTTGAAAACTTCGAAAACCGTCAAAAGCTGAAAAGTTAATAAATTGGCAAATCAGGCTTAAATTACATGGAATTTTTACTAATTTGATAATATATTTATTTATATATTGATTTTGCATATGAATTCGTTTTCTTATAAGAGAATAAGTGTGGATAGTTGGTGCTATCTGGTAAGAAAATAATGAACTACTGAACTTCAAGCAATCAGGGAGCGACACCGCTGATTTGAATGAAATTTGGTAAACATGTAGAAAAGGCCTAAAAACAATGCCAGACTCAATAACCAGGCATTGTCCTTAAAATGGAATTTGAAATAGAGTACCGAAGTGGTCGTCGCTGTATCGTTTTCACTTTCTTAGGGGATGGTTCATCGCTTTGGGTAATGCCCCTTTTATAATTCAGGCAGAAAATATGGCTATAAAACGTGTCCAGCAGTGCCTCAATATATGCAACAAGTGTAAATGCATTTATATCATGACAGACAATCAGTGGATACCTGCACGCCAGGGCACCTTCCCTGGTCCTGAACCAATCAGTGGAGTATCAATGACCACAGTGAAAGAATGGGACAAGAAATGGTCTGCCCCTAGGTAGGCTAACAGGTCATGCCGAGATCTTCCACCTCCTAGTCAATGTTGGCAAAGGGGATCTCACAAGTTGCAGATTACGTAAATCTGGGGTAAAGACGACCGAGCACCTATTCTACAAATATTTTAAATTTAAAGCGACTTTGTCACAACCTGACCCTTCATTTGTCAAATAAAAGTTACCTATTTATTTTATAGGAAGTTTGTTGTTTAATTTTAAGGTTAAAAGAAAAATTTTGAAGTGAATTTAGAAACATAGTTTCAGGTTAAGTTATTTGAAATTATTTTTCTCATCAGACTATCAATAAGTTAGGTTACTTTAAGATTTAGCACATTATATCACATTCGGTTAGTCGATATTAAGGTAGTTAATTTGTATATCATTAAGTTAAGTCAAAGTTACTAATAAAATATTTTGTTAGGTAATTTTGCATTCCAATCGATAATTTTATATTAATATACCTTTAAAATATATAGGATTAAGCTAATTTATAGAAAAATAACATTTATTTCAAATGATTTTACATGATGAGCATTACATAAATATTAACAAATTACAAAAAGTCTATTGCGGAGGATAACACATTTTTCGGAAGCATTTATCCTCACAACATTTCCAGTTATCTGGGCAGAAGTCATCATTATAGCAGTGTCTATGAGCACCTCCAATTGGCCGGCAAATTTTGAAGTCTGGACAATTTCCTGGTTCTACAAATAAAAAAAGGAACATATTATTATTTGCGTGTTTATTAAAATTAAGAACCGACTTACTGGCTGTAGAAAGGTTAATCAATCCCATTAGAACCACTCCCAAAATAAAAAAAAGTACTTTGAAGGAAGTCATTTTGTTTGGTAGTATTTGATATTTTGGTACTCTTGAAGTAAATTTCTCTGAATGTTGTTTCGGTAGGAGATGTTTCAGAACTGATCATCTTGAGATTCGTGTAGGTATTTATATTTTCAAAGCAGGGTTATCTGTATGTGACTTGTAATTCACATCAGAGTTGTAACGTGGAATTCCCAGTTATAATCAGAGCTGCTGAGTTGGTTTTCGTTCATTATGTAAATTTTTGTAATTTACATGTTCCAAAAAATGATTAAGAAATATTTAGTTGAACTATTTTATTTGGTACGCTTCAAATACGATTATAATTATTAATTAATGTAATATTGATACATTTTAAAATTTTCTGAGTGTTAATTTATATTTAATATCCTGGATTTGGGAAATCAATATGAGCATCATGATGTCCTTCATTATGAGCCAATCCAGAAATGGGCACAAATCCACTGGAGGAAGAACTTTCATACCTTCCTGATGAGATGCTTCCACTTTCAAAAGAACCAGAGCCTGATCCAGATACGCCTGAGCTAAAACTATCGATGCCACCTACGTTACCACCAATGCCTCCACTGAAGGAACCACCACCGATTGAGCCACTGTCAATCACACCTGATGAACCTGAGATCCCACTGCCAAAACCACCAATGGAAGAAACACTACCAACGGTACCACTACCACTTCCATGGGTAGTATGACCAGTGACATGAACGCTTCCAGGGCCACCATTACCAGTATGATGGATATCAATATGATCAATATGTGGCCTGTTGTTGTTAACTGGAACGGGGACACGAACGTAGACAGGCGTACGTACTGGAACTGGTACTGGTCTGTCGACCGTTACAGGGTATGGTCTTGGAACGGGTACCTCAACACGAACTGGCTGTGGTTCACGGACATAGACAGGAACACGAACTGGAACCCTCTCGGTGACATGAACGGGATACGGTCTTGGTACTTCGACAGGAACGCGAACGTGCACTGGAACTGGAACGGGCTTGTTGACGGTGACATGATATGGCTTTGGTACCGGGACGTGAATCTTCTTTACTACAGTGACTGGATAAGGTTTTGGAACTGGCACACCAATGGAGTTGGTAATGGTATGTTGGGTGTGGGTATGCGAGTGCACTTTGGTGTCAATAATACGACCGCCACTATGATGGTGGTGAGTTGGTCCATGTGTGTGATAGTCGGTGTGATAACTGGTACCATAGCCGTTATCATACCCATTTCCTAGACCGATTCCTAAACCACTACCATAACCGTTACCATAAACTGTGTTCCCAATGGTACCCGAATTGTATAGGCCGCCACCGTTCCCAATATATCCATTTCCATGGTTGTCATTTATATCCAGATGGTAGTGATGATCATTGGAATCGTAGGAATGCCCTCCAATATGATGGTCATGGTGACCATAATCTCCTCGACGTGTGTATCTTTTAGTCTTTCTACTTGGTGTCTTCTCCTCTTCGGCGAGGACCAAAGTTACCAGTAGCAGTACCTAAACATTAATAATTGTTGAACAAATTCATTTTTAAACTAAGTAGACTTACCAAAAAGTACTTCATCGTTAAGGTTTGTTGTTGTTGTTTTGCTTAGAAATTTGAAGATCTGATACTTTTCGTCAATTCTCTTCTCCTTTTATATAAACACTTCTATTTTCATCTTACCACCACTCTGAAAACTTAACTGAATACAAAATACGAAGATAATAAGTCACCGAAACTTGCACAAACACTGTTACTGCTTCTCGTCTTCGGAATCTGCGATTATATTACAAATGCAGATGAGTTCGCTGCTCAGTTGGTGGTAATTTAGTCATTCGATAAAGTTTTTTCGTGAAATTCGGGCAGCGCGTGTCGCTTTCTTTTGGTGACATTATAGTTTTTTAGGCTCCATATAAACTGTAACATAAAAAACGATTTAATTAAATTGCTTTTGTGTGTTTGTGTATTATGTTAGAAACTCGTAAGTATGACGATACTATGGAATCATAAAGAACTCTAAAATATTGGAATTTCTATGTAAATTTGCAAGGTGCAATTTTTTTGTCCCAATGATGACCACAATTTACGATAAGTTGCATTTTGAGAAAGTTGAGAATTATTGAGTCATTAATATCTGCATATTTGGTGTAGGCAAATATTTTCTTTTAAATATCAATGAAAATGTTTATACATTTGATTAAGAAATGTTGTTGATGAGATACTAGACTGGATTATATCGTTACACATTATATTTAAGTCACTACGGGTTTTCCGTGAAATAGAAGATTTTCTCAGAAATTCACTTACCAATCGGTAAAATCATCTATGCATTTTGGAAAATAAGCTGTTTGTCTCACGTACACAGTAAAGTTACTAGGAAAACAGCAATATTATAAAACATAGACGTCTTCTGTTGAAATAGACTAATGACACAGACGACTCGTATTCCCTCTTGCATCAGTGCAGTGGCGAATAAGGTATTAGAGGCACACTAGGGATCTGTCTAGTGCCCTGGTTCAAGTATAGAAAATATTTATTGATATTGATACCATTTTCAATATTTTCGATATTTTCGAGACACGAATATTTTACTTTATTATTTTGACATCCCCGGTATACAGGTGGGAAATAAAACATTACCAGCCCCAGGTGATCTTAACCCTCTTTAGTCAGCTTTTTTTAGACAGATCTATCAAAATGTTTAAATTTATTTCTATTTATCAGTTCCTCCTCATTATATTTTCATTCTCCCATCTCTCTGTTATCGATATTCTAACGAAAACCCAAGTTGTTACCACCATGGCAATTCTTATAATATACCTTCTTAAATCTTCTTCTTGTTTGACCTGTAGATTTGTCAATGACATTTTTTTCCAGATTTATTCTGGAAATCTGTGAGGATACGTTTCCTCCTGGGTAGGTTGTCAGCCAGATTCAGGGTAATGAATAGTTCGATAACGGCAACCACAGATGCCAGTGGGCTCGCCAAAGCAAGTAAAGATGACCACCAAGATATCAACCTTGGATCTCTGAGATTTTCCAACTGTGCTACTCTCTGTACAGCTACATTTGATATGTCTATGATAGTTTTGATTGGGGACACTTAACAATGTACACTTAGTAACAACAAATACTAAATACTACATGCTGCTTATGTTGGGTCATTTGGTCAGGGATCCCGCAATCCTCATAACTGAATAAAAGCAATCTTACCCGAACTTTCTACAATGCCAAATCATTTCTATCAAGTTTAACTCATTCAAACAATTCAGTTTCTACCCAACTTCCAGGAAGGGTCTTCTTGCATCTTTTCCCGATTCTACATTTCATTTGCAGGTCTGACCATATCAACTAGAATTATTTATATAAATATATAATAGATTCATTACATTAAAAAATAAAATAAAATTGTATATTAAAATATCCTTTTATTATATAATCAGGAAAAATACAAAAATATATCTATATATAATTTAATTAAATTAAACATTTCCATTAAAATCAATATGAGCATCATGGTGCCCTTCCGGAAGACCTGATCCTGTACTTGATACAAAATCATTCGTTGAAGTTACTTCACTACTAATTGAATTGTCTATCGCTCCTCCAGTGCTTCCACCAAAGGATCCTTCAGTCGAACCAGATCCACCAATAGAACGAACAATACTTCCACCACGTGTAGTATGACCAGTTACATAAACGCTCCCAGGACCTCCATTACCAGTATGATGGATATCAATATGATCAGTGTGTGGGCGATTATCGGTGACTGGAACAGGGACACGGACATAGACAGGCACGCGGACGGGAACAGGTACGGGGTTATCAACACTAACTGGGTACGGCCGCTCAACGGGGACTTCAACACGAACGGGTTGCGGTACCCTTACATAATCGGGAACACGTACTGGAACTTTATGTAAGACTCGGACTGGATATGGTCTTGCTACCGGTACAGGAACGCGGACCTCCACTGGAACGGGCACCTTTCTGATAACGTGTACTGGGTACGGTTTTGGCACATGAACATGAACCTTCTTTAAAACGGTAACAGGATATGGTTTCGGTATGGGTACGCGAACTGACTTAGTGACTGTGTTTTCGCTATGAGAATGAGTGTGAGAGGTGTGATGATGGTGATGGTGGTGCGAAGGCCCATGAGAATGTGCGTGGAAATCATTTCCGTCGTTTCCAAGGAATATATCGGAGTTGTAAAGGTTGCCACCAGACCCATGGCTGTCATTTATGTCCAGATGATAATAGTGGTCGTTGGGCCCATAGGAATGGTCCCCATGATGATGGCCATGGTGACTACCAGACCCATGATTGTCATTTATGTCCAGATGGTAATAGTGGTCATTAGGACCATAAGAATGGTCCCCATGATGATGGTCATGATGACCATAATCTCCTCGACGTGTGTACCTTTTGGTCTTTCTACTTAATGTTTGGTCGTCGGCAAGGGCCAAACTTAACAAGAGCAGTACCTATACAGAATAATACAAAATAATTAGTTTACCGTTTAATTGTAACCTAAATGTCTACCGACCAAAATGTACTTCATCGTTAAACTCAAAATATGTTGTTGTTTTTTGTTTCGTGAAACTGTTTGGAATGCATCTCTCTGGGATTTGTTGTTTCTTTTATACAAATGTTTCTTCTGCGGTCGATTCATAATATTAGGTTACATCATGAAAAGGCAGGTGAAATTTTGTAGTCGGCAAAAAGAAACTTGTCACCAGTTATATTTATTTCCTTATATTTGAGTTTTTCAACTTTAGAAAATGCGGATCACAGTAGGTGGGAATCCATGAATAGATTTACTTTCTTTTGAATTAATTCATTTCTTCTAAATGTCACCTCAGTGTAAGGAATTTCCGGTCACTCGTAAATTCCAATTAGGTAGATATTATTCATAAAATTGTTTTTACATTTTTAACGATTATTTATTTATAACAAACACAATTTTGTTCCTTTACAATTACATAGTAAATCTAGCTACAATAAGGTATATTTATATGTTATACAAAAATTAGACTAATATGATTCAATTATAACGTTCACCAAATATTGAGCTACATCTTACTTCTTCTGTGGCCCGCCAGATTGGTAACCCGGAGGTCCATAGACAGGTGCAGGTGTTCCTGAGATTGGAATACTAGGGTACGAGGGTTCCTGGTAAGATG
This sequence comes from Weissflogia rhopalogaster, assembly GCA_019419845.2. Lineage (NCBI taxonomy): Eukaryota > Metazoa > Arthropoda > Insecta > Coleoptera > Staphylinidae > Weissflogia > Weissflogia rhopalogaster. Next base: position 20,633 of record WSZQ02015317.1, on the reverse strand, counting down.
GGTAAATTGGTGCCGGAGGTTCATAGGAAGGCGATGGAAGTTGGACGGGTACTGGTACCCTGATGTAAACTGGTACCTTTACTTGTACTGGGTATGGAACACGCTTTTCGACTGGGTATGGTTTCGGTACTTCTACGCGAATTGGTTGTGGCACCTTGACGTAAACGGGAACACGGACTGGTACTTTCTGTGTTACGGTGACTGGGTATGGTTTGGGGACAGGCACTGGAACACGTACCTCAACACGGTATGGCACTGGTTTGGGTACTTGCACTGGATAGGGTTGAGGTACTGGAACTGGTACTTTCTTCTCGACTGTGACTGGGTAGGGTTGAGGGACAGGTACACGGATTTCCTTGGTTATTATCTTTGTCGGTTGGTAGGAAGGTTGTGGGTAGGGTTGTGGAGCTGGGTAGTTGTAACCACAATCGGTACCAATGTTTGAAGAGGTACTACTTGAGCCAGAACACGGATTAAAAGATGTGGAAGAGTATGAGGAGGAAGAAGACGAAGAGCATGGATTTCCGCATGGATTGACTGACTCAGTGAGTAGAGAGTTCAAATTGGTGGAGCTTGAACTTGAGAAACTGTTTCCACTTGCCAAAGAACCAGTGTAACTGGTTGGTCCAGATGAACCAGAGAAGGAACCAATAGATCCAGATCCAGAGTATCCAGTTGTTCCTGTGGAACCCGAGAAGCCAGATGCAGAATTGATATTGGAGGTACTACCAAGTGATCCGGAGAAGTCCGAACCTCCCGTGGATCCAGAGAAACTTGATCCATCCACTAAATTCCCAACTGCTCCAGAGAAACTGTTCGACCCAGAAAGTCCATTCGATCCAAAGTTACCAATAGATTCGGAAAAGCCCGGACTACCCGAATTTATCGACGTACTAATAGACCCACTGTTGAAGTCTGAATTATCGCCAGAAAAAGCGGGAGCATAGGAAGATCCTCTACTAGTATATTGTTGACTTCCAGACAAGCCATTCTGTCCATCCGACGATAAGAATTGAGTATTGAATCGAGCCTGTACCCCAGATGACTTCGGAGCATCCAATCCCACTTGATAGAAATTATCGAAACTGCTCTGAGGGCTATTCTCGGGTAGTGCCTGACTTGGACCCAAAACAGGAGACTCCGGAACTAAATCACTATCTCTCTTAATCTTGGCTGTACCTTGAGCTCCTTCATTTGGACTAGAAGGTTTCCTTGGAACTGTAGCTGGAGTAGCTGTTGACTTCCGTATATCTTCCCCAGAAGTCAACCCAACTAGGGCTATCAAAAGCTGAAAAATAAAATTTAAACTTAATAACAAAACAACTTAGGAAGAAATGGATGTCTTACAATGAAGAATCGCATCTTGATTCGTATTATTCGAAGTTGAACGTTCGAATGTGAGTTTTTTTTGGCTGGGTGTGCCTTTTATACAGGGAAATTATTTGCTTTTCATGACTTACAGAGTAAGCTGAAATATGTACAAAAAGTAAGAGCCTCTGGATTTTTTATTTGCTCGTCAAATTAGGCACGCACGAGATGACGGCCTCTGCGAACGAGATGGTTTACAAATTTTCTCACTTTCTTCTGTCGCAACAGTCACACATATATTTAGGTGTCACTAAGAAGATCAAATATTAGATATGATGATTTATTTTTAGTACATTCAAAAATAATTGTTTTGGAATTCTTCAAATAAATATTTCACGAATAAAAATAATTATCCTTCAGGTAGAGGATTAAAAACTGATGGGCACGGTCATAGTCTGAAGAACTGCACGAAAATTACGTCCCCCTTGGGCCATTACTAAATACGTGTAGGTGGGTACATTTGCCATACTTCATTCACCAACATTTATTTGTATTTACCTGGTAAATGAAAACATTTTTACATTGAACCGAATTATCCAAGAAATCATTTTTCCTTAATTTAACAGTTGAATTTAACAGACATTCGTCACTACTGACATTGACTTTAGTAAGAACAAACACATTAAAACTTTCAGAACATAAAATAACCCAAGAAATGTCATTTCTGGTTGTTAATATTTACAATCAAATATTTGAGGCAAATGGAAAATCATTTTCAAATTTCGCTTTCTACAGAACAATCGGCATCCTTGTGTGATTGCAATTTTGTAGACGAATGTATAAAAGTAGAAATTTTTTCGCACCTTATTTGGTAGTTATTTGGTTATTTTGTGATAATTTTAATGGCAAACAATTAATATTTCTAAAATTTAAGTACCATTTTTGCTAAATTAGGGAACAATTGAACCGAAAAATTGTTGTTAAGGGAAAATGTCATGTGTTACAACAAAATGTCAGTGTTTTTATATTTATTTTTGGGATTGTAAAATTGCTGTTGGCAAGTGTGTGTATAAATTATGATTATTTGATGAGATAACTCATTGAGATGGGTCATAAACGTCGTCAGGTCTTTCTCAAAGGTAAAAATGAATAAATAAATAATAAATAAATTAACTTATGTATACTATAAAATATTAAATTATTTTCCCTTATCCAGAAAAACCTAGAAATAACACTCTTGAAAGAAATTCCTCACTGTTGTAAGTAGTGAAAATAAGTAAGTTTTCAAACTTGTATTGTGTAATTTTAAAATGTAGAAAGGATTCGAAAGAACGGTCACCAACACCAATCACTCAAGTTGCTGATCACGGAATTAAAAAATGTTTCAACGTAAGTCATAGTTCTAGTTATTAATAATTAGTTACTTTTAATTATTGCTTGCTAGCTTAGCGGACGAGGTTCGAGTCCTCGACGCGGGCAATTTCACTATTGTTCTCACAAAGAACGACATTCACCCACACACAGTCAACTTTATATACTAGTCTACACACTCAACATACAACAAACAACATATAATACAAAAAAGGAAATGTAAACGCAATTTTTTGTATAAGATCGGAAAGACCTTAAAAGGTTGATGGACTATAAAGTATATGAATTGTTATAATTATTAATTATTCTCTTGTTGACTTAGACAATGCGTGGATCTCAATTTTCAATTTGCAATATTCAGGCTGCAGAAAATTTATCGCCCTGTGACCTAAATGAAGCTGAACCTGTTGATGAGCACAAATATCTTCAATTTTCGTTGGAAATTACCGAGGAAATTATTCGTAAAGATCTCTTCACCAATGGCGATATGATAAGTATTATAAAAGACCATTATGGCGTTAAACAACGTCTCCTTGACCAGGTTTTTAAATCTGATCTTATTTAATAGGACAATAATCTGAATAACATGATTTGCAGGAGAAACTATTGAAGGCTATCGAAGAATTATGCATACAACTACATATCCCGTATGATAAAGACCTGATCAAATATCTGAACAATGAAGGTTAGTATGAATTACCTAAGTTAATCATATTTAATAAATTGATTTCTTAGTATCCGAACTGAAATTAACAGAGACATCAAGACACTTCCATCCTCAGGAAATTACTCGAAAAAAGGCTAAAGTTTGTGGTATATCAAAAGAATATAGAAAAGGGATGAACCTGGTTGCTGCTCATTATATTAGTTCTGTTGAGCCAAAGGTTATTAATACTATTGAGTCCAGTACGCAGGTGTCATTGACAAAGTTTGAGAAAATACCCAGAATGCATTCAACAGCTAAGTGTAGGAAATCACAAGTGATGGTAATTAATAAGAAGCACCCCGACGTCTGGAGACCTGGTAGTACTAGTAAATCTGAAAGGAGCATCAGAAGATCTTCCGAAATACATACTGTGGTCCTGGACTGTCCTTTAATACTAACTAAGGAACGTAGTAGATGTTTGCTTTCAAAGGCAAATCGTCCGGACCATACTGAGAACTATGTCCCTACAAATCACCAAAGACGTATTTCTGGAGATACTGTACGTTCTCCTTTCTGTGAACGACTTGGTTTAGACTTTGGTGATTTTGACCGTGGTCTACATAAAGATTTAAAGAAGAATGGCTCATTCTTGAATACCTTCAATCAGATCGATACTAGAATTGAGCTTCTTAAAAGATACAAGAATGTTTTTCAAGAGTCACAAGGCATGGCTAATGCATGGGCTGTTTTAGTAGATACATTACAAACACATATTAAAGAGAGTCTTGAGATGACCTTTCTAACTCAACATTTGGCTAGTCTGGAGAGATTAAAGAAAGCTGTAACATCTTCGACTCCTTCTGCAATTGATACCAGTTGGTTGAATACTAGTGACCCTATAATATTGAGTTCTCTTACACAACATATGAGTTCGTCGCAAGGTCCATTTTCAAAATTGGACCATTCAAAGGGAACCTCGGCTGATTTAAAGAGTGGTACTCATGTATTTGGACGGAACCAGTATGATTTGGACGTAAAGGCTAGGGTTCTATCGCCTAAGTATCATCGTTGGTTGAATCACTCTCCGTTTTCTTCTTGTTCTACCCTCGAAAAAGCTAAATCAATGGAAGAGGTATCTTTGGATTCAAATTTGGCGTCAATTCAGGACTTTACCAATGCACTTAGATCTAAGTGTATGTTGGACTAAGATAGCAATCGAGAAAGTGATCATTCAAGGCTAAGAACATTTGGTGAGGACTATAGTGCCCATAATTGGATATTGCAAGAATGACTAGTCCCCTTATATCATTAAATTTCATCATATTTAATAAATGATAAATACACTGGAATGAGGTATTATTAAACATTAGAAGGGTATCTCGGTTGCTTGTTTTAAGTCAGAAAGTTAGGTACTCGTGTTGCCCACACCACATTGGTGGTGCCTAAGCATCCATTGCTGTGAAAGTTTCTCTCTTAATCTTATATTGTTATTCAATTTTTGAAAAATTTGGTCATACTCCTTACCTCGACAGTAATACTCCTACAAGTACTGTTTTCTAATTCTCATCTATCGTAAGTTTTGGAACTTCTGCCTCAATTTCAGAAATTCCATAATTGCAGAATTAACAATTGCAAATCCCGGAGAAAACTTATTAAAACTCAAGAAGCTCAGAATGCCTTCAGTCTTGTCAAGATTAAACCTTTTACTAATTGACGGAATGTCCTGTGGGTACTGTTGTTATTCCCGAATATTATTGGTTTTCGGCTACAAAACCAAACGAATCAAGTAAATTGTCCCTGTGGGTGCTCATGCCATACTTTGTTAAGCATTGACTTTGACAATTGTCGTAGCAAATCCGTAGTCAGGAAAATCAATCATTAAAATTGCATGTCAATATTTTGTCAGTTTGCATTTTGGCGATAAATTTTAAAGAAAATGAGTCAGAAACGTAAAAGTGCTCATTCAGTTACTGCAAAAGGTTAGTATAGAAATAAGTTATCACTATATTTGATATTTGTGTGGAACTTGTGCTCATAAACCATTCACCATCAATCATTCAATACTCATATAATAAATGTTCACTTTTCAGGTAAAGCGAAAAAATCCAACAGTCACAAAAAAGATGCTTCAATAATGTAAGCATTGCTAAACACCACATATTTATACTTTTCAAACTCTAATTTGATTAATTAGGAGAGAGTTGGCCGAAAGGCCGTTAACGCGACGAAATCGAAATGAAGTTCGAGAAGTAAAAGAATTTTATAGTGTAAGGAAATTAGGAAAAGAAGTATACATTATAGGTGAAGTATTTCTAAAACTAGAACATTTTTAGGGAATGACAATTCCCCCAACCTGCGAGTGGACTTCCTGTGTGGTTATTGAAGAGCAAATGTATCTGCAGTTTTCATTGCGTATTACGGAAGAAATTATCTCAAACGATTTGTACACCAATGATGAAATGATCTACGTTATTAAGCATCATTATATGGCTAATAAATGTCGACTTGATCAGGTAATATTTATTAAGAGTGATGACTGTATTTACCTAGACTATTTGTAGGCCAAATTATTGAAATCTATTGAAGAATTATGCTTACAATTGAATATTCCCTTTGATGAGCCACTAAGGACTTATCTGAATGAGGACATTAGCGGTAAGTGTAAGTATTGGAAAGAATAAATATTGATATTGATGTTTCAGGAGAGTTTGCAAACCTCCCAAATTCAATATCTCCACAGCATCCTAACTCAAAAGCTAGTGACACTAATGTAGAGAACATCGGGAACATGGATGTGCCTAATACACATTCTCCAAATATTGAGCCCGGTTCTACAGATCAGGGACTTCCACCGACAGATACCGAGAATTTCCTGAAGGAACTACCGACACTTACCGATGAAATTGCAACAGATACTAAAGATACCGCTCTAGATGCAGAGGGTACTCGACCAATAAAGGAAAGTTACTCTATCGACGTCATCAGATCCGCCACATTCATGGAGGATTTCTCCAAGAGTTTTGAAATTGGTGAAAGCATTCTTACGCCATCGCATGCTATGGTTAAACCACTGCTTTCCGGAATTATGAATCTCAGACAAGATTGGTCCAAAACGGAATTCAAGGTCCTACATGACGGCATTTCCAAGTTTGTTATGGAGAGCGACGCAGAATCAGAGATGGTCACAACTATACAGTCTAATGTTTCTTCAGTAACTTGTGTTAAAGAAGTGCATATCACTAAGGAACCTGTTAAGAAAGCCAAGGACTTAGTGGCTGTGCATTACGTCACCTCCCTTGAGCCAACAAATATCAAGACTCTTGAGTTCAGTACGCAGGTGTCAATGCCTTCGATAAAGGAACAGATACCTCTTCAATTGTCTTCCACGGATAAGATTAGCGCCGAAAATCTTTTTCCAGCGAATACGGAAGGCAAAGCGAATCCACCATCTACCAAAAAGTCTCCAATAGCCATTGAAACTTCAAATTCATATGTACCGTACCTTCTATTTGACTATCCACTAGTGCTTAGTCGGGAACGAACTAAAAGCATGAAATTCCTACATTCCAATGGTAACTTTCCGGAACAGGCTACTGTGAACTTTGTAACAACGCCCAATCAGTTTCCAATGAATAATGCAAATAATACATTTAAAAATACAAGCTTTGGTCCTAGTTCCTTCAAGTTCAACATGGATGATTATGATTTGACACCGCAGAAAGATGCGCAGCAGATTGACCCACCGGTACTTAACACTAGTCAGATTCAACCCGAAGTATCAAACATGCATGTTGCTCGCACGTCAACAAGAACTGATCGGATAAATAGGTATAGGAAAGTTAGTGAGAATCTGTCTTTCTTCTATCCAACAACTGCAACTCAGGTTAGCTCGACTGATCTTTTAACACGCGAGTTTGTTAGTCAACCGTGGAAATGTCAGAATAAGAAGGTCCCATTTCTGTCTGAGACCAGGGAACAGGTAGAATGGAAGAAACAGTCGTTTCAATCACAGCAGCCAAGTGTTCATAATCAACATCAACAGTATACTCCTCCGAGTGATCATTGGGAATTGGAAAGAATGGAGCGCCAGGAACGAGATCGCCATGAACGGGAGCGTCAGGAGCGGGATCGCCAGGAACGAGACCGTCAGGAACGTGAACGACAAGAACGTGAACGTTTAGAACGAGACCGCCAAGAACGAGAACGTCAAGATTGGAATCGCCAAGAAAGGCAGCGTTTGGAGCGAGAACGACAAGAGAGACGCAAATTCGAGAAACCTGTGAAGGTCGACACGAGCTGTGGGAATTCCCCAGCGAACAGCAACTCCCATACTATAAGCTATATAGATCAAAAAGGTGAGAAACAATCTCAGAGTCAATATCGTAGCAAGTATCCTCTGGACGAACTCGATGGAAATCGACAAAGTTTCTCACAACAAACAAGTCAAAAACGGCCTTATGTTCAAGATGTGTCTACAGATCGAGACGAACATAATAAAAAGGCATCCAAGAGCCATCGCCATAGAAAATATCCTGCTTCGCATTCTAGTCGTACTAATGTAAACTGCAAGTCTATAGAAGAGGAAGTTTCCGGTGACAGGACACTTGGTCATTATAGTAGCGACGATAGTATGGAGAAGAGGATATTAAGTGTAAGTTTATAATATGTTTCATTGTTCCTATCTACTCTCTGACTGATCCGATTTTTAGTTGAGACAGGATATTGAGAAATATAGTAAAGACGACGAGAGTTCCAAGCGTATTGGGGAACCTTTTAAGCGCAATGAAATACTGGGAATGTTGCGACATAAAATCCTACCTGATATATCCCTTGAGGGTTCGTTGGAAAAGGAGGTGTCCATTTTGAAAAAATAAGAAACATCATCATCACTATTGTAAATTTATGTGTTTTGAATTGTGTAGTATTTGTCAGTCAATTGCCCCGTGTCGATTGAAGTGAAGATATATTACAATTAATGTATAATTTGGTCAATGATCAATTATATTGTGTAATGATATAGTTCCTAAAATTCAACATTCAAACTTCTAAGGAATTAATATTTCCTTTCAGGAATATAAAGTTTAATACAACATTTTAAATGAGGGGAAGTTTTTTATGATTTAGTTGGGACTTGAATTCGGACTTGCTATTTTAGCATTACAACCAGAGAGATATTTGGGCCTAATGTATGCGCCTATCTTTTTTGGCCATTCTCTCGACTTGACCCTAATAACGCCAAACAATTGTTCTTAGTTGTATTAGATTGTCTTGGACTACTTATAAAGCGCCTTCTCAGAAACGCTTCCGCGCACACGTCGAACGATTTAAGTCCTGGATTCGTTGGTAGGTCCTGCATTCCATATCCGCATGTATCCAGCGGATATTCCTGAGCTTCCTGAGCATACTATATTTGTTTTAATTTAATACATATATCTTTCGATAACAATAGATGATATCCCACCTGAAATGAAGCATATACACTACTCAATATTTGTCCTTGATTCAAGGAACTACCTTGAGACATTTCTTCCAAACTGTTCCAAGTCGTGGACAAACGTAACTTTTCTTATAACTTTGAAGAAATGCCACTTCTTTAATTATATAAAATATACCTAAATACTTCTGAATGACTTGTGAAATTTAATGTTCTATAAATGGGTTACATCATTAAGTTTATAAAGTTTATAACCTTGAGGCCGTACTCGCCTACCTTGATATACGATAGAGAACACGGAATCATCGTGATGAGCGCACCCGTAATGTTGGCGCGCATTTTGTTGTTTTACGTTCCGTGTTTATCTACTTTTTCCTCTGAGTTTAAGTGCAGTAAATGCGTGACACTCGTACGGTAAACATGTCGGCCGTACGGAAATACGACATCGTGATTTTTGGTGCTACCGGTTTTACCGGGAAGAATACCATCAAGTATGTGGACAGAATGTCGAAAGAAAACGGAAGGAACTACACGTGGGCAGTTGCAGGTCGCTCTGAAAGTAAATTAAAAGGGGTACTCAAAGCTCAAGGAGACAGAATAGGTAAACGACGGTTATTATTAATTAAAATATTATTAAGTTCGACCTTGATTAGATTCACCTAGTCAACCTTGAAAAAGCTTGATATTATATTATATTGAACATAGGTAAAGACTTATCAAATACTCCACTAATCATCGCGGACGTAAGCAACCAAGCATCTTTGGAAAAAATGGCGCAGGATTGTCGGATTATCATCAACACCTGTGGGCCATTCTCACTATATGGTGAACCTGTAGTCAAGGCGTGCGTAGAAAATGGCTGCCATCATGTGGATGTAACTGGGGAAGCTTTGTACGTCGAGAACATGCAAATGAAGTATAATGCTAAAGCTCAAGAGACCGGTGTATACATAGTAAGCACGTGCGGCTTTGACAGTATCCCCACAGACTTGGGTCTCATGTACCTTCGCTCACAATTCGATGGTACCCTTAATTCTGTTGAAACTTATGTTTCTGCCCGTGAAATTGGAGCGCCCCAATCAGGGCCAATGCTATTTTACGGTACTTGGGAGTCTGCCGTAGGTGAAATGGGTTCTCTATCCGAACTCCAAGCGCTTAGAATGGCACTGTTTCCAACTAAACTTCCTGAATTTACACCAAAACTTAAATTGAAGAGTACTGTCCATAGAAATTCGTATGACAACAGATATTCCGTTCCATTTATGGGCCCTGATCAAAGCGTAATGCAAAGATCAGAAAGATATTTTTACGAGGAAGAAAATCTGAGACCTATTCAAGTTAATACCTACTTCTCCGTGAATAAATTATGGACTGTCATGAAATTTGCGGTCATGGGTGGAATGTTCTTACTTCTGTCAAAGTTTTACTGTGGGAGAAGGCACCTTTTGAAGGTTCTTATTTTCACTGAATCCTTTCTTATTATCTAATCATCTGCTTACTTTTCAGCATCCCAAGTTTTATTCATTAGGATACATATCAACTGAGAATCCTACCGAAACGATGTGTGAAAACTTAAAAGGGACTGTTTCTTTAGTTGGGGAAGGTTGGTCTGAGAAGAATAATGACTCCAACTGGAAATTTCCGACTAAACCCAATAAGAAAATGGTGGCTCAGGTTAATTGCATGAACCCGGGATATGGTGCTACTTGCATGTCCGTGACATTATGTGCTTTGACAATTTTGGATAATCCTACCAAGTTACCAAAAAAGTTTGTAAATTATGTTTATATAAGTTTCTTACTATAAAGTTCGTTTTCAGAGGTGGTGTTTATACCCCAGCAGTAACCTTCTACCGAACCGACATCATCAAAGAACTGCATAAAAACGGTTTTACATTTGAGATAGTTCAGAGCACTTAAGTTTAAAGTATCTCTTTAAGAATTGTTAAGTTTTTGGTATATGGGTTTAATATATTATGAAATTCATTATATTATTGGTATATATTAAACAATTTGTAAAAAGAGACCTAGTCTGTAAAGTTGTATTTTGATTATTGGGATTAGGTTTTATAGCCTGTGGAAGAGACTCTCAGGGCTGAGGTGCGAAGCAGGCTTACTCTAACTGAAATCAACTGCTCAGTTAGTAGTTTTATGTTCAGAGGAGTACAGTCTCCGTATTACTTCAAGGGTTCCATTCTGGATTTATTAAATCTGATGCGCCTTATATGCTTGCCATCGTAGTTCTCCGGTTCCCTTTTGGAAAGTTCTGGAGTTTGCTCTCTTGGGTCCTGGCTGCGCAGAAACAGAGGGTGTGAACAGAGTTGGCTTTCACTTTTTTTTCTTCATATTTTTCAATAATTAAATATATTTAGTATTATTTTTTAATAAATTATACTCTACACTGTTGAATTCAACCTTTGTGTGACAAAACAACCATGTCATAGAACTCAATAAATTTTTAATAACAAAAATAATCAATATTTTTGCTTAGAGTGCCTGCATCCTGCATTTTTCTACTTAAAACTAGCAATACCTATCAGATTTACATATTTTACTAAAATGGCACCGACGAATGTTGTTGTAAGTAGTTACTTTGTGGACTCCACTATAGTAGTGATATACGTAAGCCGTGTATTTGGCTTAATGCCATTTAAGTATTGCAAAAGTGAAGTGCAAAATCGCTTTCAATTCTCTAAATGGTTCGCATTTTATGGCATCGTGACGGCGATTACCTTGTCTTGTTCGTCACTTGCTGGCTTTATGATAGACCTTAAGTTTGGAAAGAATCGATTGGAAAACTCTTTAGATAAATATGTGGCAATGGTAGAAATTGTGACAGTACAGTTTTTTCTATGGACAAGTTGCATTACGTTCATTATGAAGCGAACAGCGTTCTTGAAAATGGCTTATCATCTAACACAGGTTAGTTCATTTCAGTTAGACCAGTGAGTTCAGGTTATGTGACGTTTGTTTCTGGGCTTCTAAGAATGACTCAGTGCAGTTATGATAAAGCAATTAAGATCACACCTTGTTGGATTTAACAGGTTTAGATGATAATCAATTGCATATTAGGAAGTTGGAGAGGGACTAGCGATTCTCAGATTTTTGTAAATTTCTTTGGTGGAAACCCTTTAAAAATCGTTCTATAGTAAGCGGTCGTAATGTTGTTATGCTAGGATCAATGATGAATAGATGAGTTTTGAGAACCGTTGGGCTTGGCAATTTGTGAGGAAGTCCAAGTCATCGAAAACTTTTAGGGTAGTAACTTTAGGTTAGCTCTTGTGACTAAACAATTGTGTTTTGGTTTAGATTTGGTAACCTAACTTCACACAGCTCAAAATGAAGGGCCAGAAACTAGGACTAACAAAATATGAATTATTACAGATCGACCAAATATTAGACCTCCGTGATGCAACTGAAGCAAGAAAACAATCCATCTATTCCTTATCGATCGTTGCAGCCTTAATTACCCTTCTACTTGCATACACTCACTATGTCTGGATAGAAGTCTCCCAAATAGAACTCTATACCATATCCTACTCATTAGGATATTATATATGCTATGTGGTACTTCTTGCTCTATTGGTCTTATATTGGGTTCTCAGCGACTGCATCACCCGTCGTTTGATCGCACTACAAGAAGGTCTTACCTTCAATCGACATCATCTAAACAAGAAAGGCGAACAACTAACTAGTGCCCATATCATGAACATGATATTTGTCTATGAAAATGCCTACTTAGCTTTAGACGCCTTTAGTACTGCTATTGGTCCAATCATTTTCGTAAGTTACTTGAACTGAATCCTTTGAGATCCTGAACAGCGAAGGCTTGTAGGCGGAATTGACCAATGTTGTAATTGTCATGATATCAAATGCGTATTTGGTTATTCAGCAAGGTGTTGGAAACTATAATATACAATTACGCACAATGGAATGGCTATGGGGAGCCTGTAACATTGCTCGACTGATTGCAATAGTAGAACCAGCTCATCGCCTGAATGATGGGATGGGAACTGTTCGAATGTTGGTTTCAGAGTTGTTGTCTGTTGATGTTGATAAGGATATTAAGCTACAGGTATGTATGTTGAATATTTTCGCCGCTTGGTTTCAGGTAAAAACATGTTTTCCCTCATGTACCTCATAAATCCCTATAAACGGTCTTCGGACAGAAACACTGTTGAATCACTAAATGTAACAAAGTCTATTTTGCTGCCATTGTTGTAAAATTCAAGAGCTTTTCCGGCAAAACGGGCATCACTGTTTTTGACAAGACCCCACCAATTACCGTTTTGGTTGATTGTTTTTGAGTATAGCCCGTTTTGCCTACAACAACCCGACTGTCAAAATTTGTCCTAGTGGTGTTTGCCACTAAAAATTAGGGTACCATTGTATGTTTTAAGTAAACCGAGCTAAATTACCTCAACGTGTAATAAGTTATACAGAGTGTCTCAAATTTGATATATTAAAAATATCTAATGCAAGTTTCAAATGAAAATTCCAAGCATTTGTGAGGTAGTTATAACTGAAGGAGTTACATATGTATTGTATTGATTTGGTCATTACTACAATGGTACCAATTTAAATTCAAGTCATGCATATTATGTTTTAGCTTGATACTTTTGCAACACATTTATTAATATCCCCACCCGGATCTTTCACTCCTTTCGGCATGATAAATGTTACTAGAGGAGTTATATTAACAGTAAGACAAACTAACTTAAATATCTACAAATTTCTCAAACTTGCCTTAAAATGTTGAATTTATAGGTGGCCGGAACAGTGACAACATATGTTGTTTTAGTATTAAACTTGCACAAAGGTTAACACCATAAAATATTTCGAGATATTAAGATTTCTACTTGCATTGTTATATTTTGACAATTTTTTACTATACCTTTCACAACATCATACTAAATTAATAAAACACAGACACCTATCATCAGATAACGGAAGTATTTAAACTTTATTCATTGTACGGAAAAACTTACTGTAAACATTTTTGTATCAGCAAAATGTTGTTAGTAATAACTGTATTCCTTCTAATTATTATTAAGTTCTGTGATTTCAAATCAATTTATCTCACATGGAAGTATCCAAAATTGAAAAAGTTTCTGTATTTCCCTCTTGTGGGTCATCTAGGATTGGTCAAAAACATGGATAATTCTATAAAAGGTAGCCATATATATAGTCCTTACTTTAATGCTTAAAAATACATTTGAATAAACATTTACTAGGTTTTCATGCAACTTTGGATACAATTACAAACGAATCTGAGAAAATGTTGCATTTTCTCAACTACAAAGCCATAGTTTTCTATAAACCTCATCATATGGAGATTTTATTCAAACATCCAGCAACCCAACATAAAGCCCAACATTATAATTTCCTGAAGGATGCTTTTGGAGATAGTTTACTATTGCTAAACGGTGATAAATGGCGGTCTAGACGGAAAGCAATCAGTCCGGTGATGAAAAGTCGTGTGATTGGTTCTTTTGTAGAGGAGATTTCCAAGTTTTCTGAATTATTGGCGGATCAATTTGAGCCTAATCTCGGTCGAACTTTTGATGCTCATCATGCAATAACGAAAAATTCTTTGGATATGTTTTTAAGTGTTGTTATAGGTGTAGACGACTTATCAAGAAGTAATGAATACATTTCTCATGTTCATACGTAAGTATTTTAACAAAATTTCATTTGAAATACTGTTATAATTGCATTTTTCGTAGAATTGCACAAAGTTTTATGTTACGCTTCTTATCAATTTGGAAACGCTCTGATTTCCTCTATAAATTGACAAAAGAAGGTAAAATTATGGATAATGCAATGAGAGGATGTCGCCAAATGGTTTCCAATGTAAATATCAAAATAGAAAATATTGTTAAACATTAATATACATATGTTTCAGATAATAAATACACGAAGGGTCATTTATGATAATAATCCTATTGAAGATTCGTTAGATGATTCAAAAATGTCATATTGTCATCGTATTATTGACTTTTTGATAAGTTTACAATTTCCTGATCGGGCAATTCAACATGAATCTGCATTATTGATAACAGCAGTAAGTAATCTATCCATTTTAAAGCAGCATTTATAGAATGAGAATATATGATGTACCGAACCGGGCACCTTCTTTTCTAGTCTGCTGTGTTGCCATATCGCGACGTTGCCATGTCCCATTCGGTCGGGCCATCATTTTTTTTCTCTTTAGCTGGTATTTAATGATATAATTATAATTAATAAAATTTTAAGGGATATGATACCACACAAAATGCAATAGGATGTGCTTTACTAATGATGGCGATGCATCCTGAGATTCAGGTAATATTTCATGACACTAAAAATAAATCTGAAGTAAATAATCCTAGGAGAGAGCATACCAAGAAGTAATGGAAATATTAGGTCCTGATAGATGTATGCAGCAGGAAGACATTTCAAAATTTGTCTATTTGAAGAAAGTTATCAATGAAACTTTGCGTCTGTTTCCATCCGTCTCGAATGTGACTCGAGTTACAACTGAGGATATAACAATCGATGGTAACATTATCCCGACGAATACAAATTTAGTGTTGAGTATATTTACGCTTCATCGTTCATCTATCTATTGGCGTGATCCACTTAAGTTTGATCCGGAACGTTTTAATCAGGAGGAGGTTAAGAAACGTCCTAATTTTAGTTTTCTACCGTTTTTGGCAGGTACCCGAAATTGTTTTGGTAAGTTTTAGGTAGTAATTTCAAAGTGTGAGCGTAAATTATGTTTTTCTTGGGTTTATTAGGTGCACCGTTTGCTATTATAAACCTTGTGACAACTTTGGCGATTTTACTGAGGAGATATGAATGGTTTACGACTTATAAATGCGTCGAGGATATCAAAATGGAGTTTGGTATTACTATGAAGTGTATTGATGGGGTTTTATTACGTCCTGAAGAACGTAAAATTATTTAAAGCTTACATTTTATTGAATGATAAATTGTATTGACATAAATAAAGGATGAAAATATATGATTCAACGTGTTAAGCGAAATGCAAAATTGGGAAAGCAAGATGGAGTAGTGTTTGGATAGGGTTATGAAGCTCAAAAGTTAGTAGAGAGGAAGCAGCTGAGAGTACTAAATTGTATTATAAGAGTGCAGAGGTTGATACCGGCAGATGAACAATTCCAGGCGACGGGTAGTATGGTAGTGGTAGTATGGAATGGGAATCCCTTGCACAGTGGTTTCCAACCTTTTTATTCTGGCCTACCCCTTAAAAAAAATTGGTGCGCCCCCCTTTAAAAAATTTAATGCGACGGTTGAGCTTGTTTTTCAGCAGATATTTTCTAAAACCGAAATCGATACTTTGTTTTTGATTCATTTTTTGACACCTATTCGACTTTTTGGTTTGTATTCAAAATAGATATTTTGCATGCCCTCCTTGCAAAAGTCTCGCGCCCCCCAATGGGCGGGAGCCACACAGGTTGGAAACAACGGCCCAAGGAGGAGGTCTAAGGGGAATATTGCTGAAATGGGTTCAAAAAGATTAGTAAAACATGTTTGGGAATGGTGCGTAGCTCAAAGAACGACGAGTTTGAAAGAAAACATACGAGGGAATAGTGTGGTCGGAAGAGTTGGTGGAATTGCTGGTGAAGGAGAGGAAAAGGGAGGTGGATGACCACATCCGCCGAACAAGAATCAGGGACAGCAAAATTACCTAACCCCGCTTGTAGAGTACACCAAGTGGTAGGAAGACGGCCGGAAGGGAGGAAGACGGCAGTTAAGTGCGGCCGCAAAGAGGATCATTTTGCACGGGTGTGCAGTAAATCGAAAAACCTCTCAGCTTCGATGAACTATATCTTCAGGCTGACAAGAGTTGATGACACGGTATTGAATAACCGTCCTAGTTTGGAGATGATGCCAGTTTCTCCATTGATTATGTGTGTAATGTTGCTTTGTTGATTGTGCACTTCCTTTCCAAAAAATTAATGTCTTATTATTATCATTTCAACGCGAGTTGCTTGTTGTATATAGTGATGGAATTGTTTATTTCTGGAATTATTTTGTACATAGAACCAATTACCTCGGAAAATCGGTTTATAATTAGTTTAAGAAAATTGTAATAGTATAATTAGATAATTTGCAAAATTACAAACGAAAGCAAAGATCAACGAATAATTAACACCAAAAAATCCCCCCGCTGAAAATCTGGCCCATTCTGTAGTTACTTGTAGAGAAAATACCTGAATCTGATTATCAATTTCTTCATTATCATTCCCAACTTGACAGGAATATAAACAATTACCTGTTTGTATATACTAAAATAATTATATACCCATTATCACCCTTGTACTTTAATTTTTGTTCTGAGTTTCTAAATACCTGATATTCAGCATTTTCAACAAAATAGCACACCATCCAAAAAACTAGAAGGTACTGAGAGTTATAAGTAAATATAGGCACAGCAAATTTAAAGCAAGTTGTCGAAAATTTCATATCCGTACATGTTGTTAGCAATGCATAAAAGCCTGAAAGAAACTGTGAGAAGATGAAACCAACTATGGCAAATAAACTAATGCCGAAGACATCACTTATCAATTTTGATATTTCACATAATTTCATATGAATAGAACGTAGATATCTTAACTCTTCAAGTTCTTCTTGCATCATTTTCTTCTTAGACAATAGTGATAGCCTCTTGTTAATATGCTCGAGATTTATTTTGAAAATTGCAACAAATATGAAGAAACAGAACAAACTGACACTTGTTGGAATATATGATAGAGCATAACCTATAAAGCACTCTATCGGAAAAGCCGACGATAATTTAGTGTCAGTTGAGGTTATGATAAATTGAACCATAGAAAAACCATAGACTCCGGTGATATACAGAAAATATACAAACATATGACATTTTAATAGTCTGTAGCTAGTGTCAGGCAAGTATAATTCTGTGCTTAACTCTTCCACAAGTCTGATTAGCCTCAAGAAATTTGAATTTTGTATCCAGCTTGATATCCATACCATAGCAAAAGAAATGCTTACAATATTGAAGTTTAATTGTTGTACCAAAGTTGCTAACATTATTTGCATAAAGAACAACCAAAATGAATATTAATTTCAAAATTATGTGAAGGAAATAAATTAGTTTATATGTACTAGTCGATTTCTTCATTTTAGGCAGGAGAAAATGCAATCCTGTGCAATTAGCTAAAAATATTACCAGTTTTATGGACTTTTCAAGGTTTGACATTTTTTTATGGCTGTTTGTTTCAAAATGTTTATATCGAATGCGAATTGGTTTCTGGGAATCGGTTTAATTAGTTTAAAGTTGTTTATCGACATTATGTTTCTTTGTTCATTTTATCCCATTAATTAGAGTAATAGTTTTCATGTGGTAATTAATTATAATTAAGACATTGATGTTATTTATTAGTTATTATAAAAGGAATTATTAATGTTTCATTTTCGGAGAGAAATAGGAAATAGTGAAAATTTGGTAAGAAATTACTTAAGAACTACTTCAGATTTGTTGGTGACAATAAAAAGTTAGTTATATTCTCACGATCGAGGGATTTCCGAAACGTAAACGCTTTGCTAACGTGATTACCGAACAGAATAGCAAGGCTACACAAAATTACAAGTCAAAAACACGAATTTAATAAAAAACCTACCAATAAATTTTGGACATCTCTGCTGACAGGGGGACAGAAAATACTTCTGCATACGTACTAACTTTACCGTCGGCTAAAGGTGCTTATATACTGAAGTTTTTGCCTAATATCCTACACAGTTCATCTTCCCTATCGGGTATTATTCCATCATTTTTTATGTGCAACATTCTAAGCTCTTACTACATAAATCTAACGTGTATTGGTGTATTTAACATAAGAATGCGCCTTTCGCACACCCCGAGTATTGTAGTGGCACTTGCTTTGAGAGCTAGCTCAGCATTCCGATTGGTCCTTGCTTAATGAGATTTCTGTACACATTCTTATTTGTGCAATATTTTCACATTCGTGTCAAATCATTGACCTGCATTGATAACTCCAGTTCACTGCAACATTTACAGACCATATAAATATATTACTCATCATTTACCATGTTGTTTATTGCGATACTTGTCAACAATCACAAAATATCTGGAGTAATAATAATATTTTTAAAGTAAGACTTAAGAAATGTAATATCTTTAAGAAAACTGTATTAATATTATAATATAATTAGTTAAACCACATACAAAAGTAAATATTAAAGAATAGTTCACCCTGAAAAAACCAGCAGCTGTAAATCTAACCTTTTCTGTGGAAATTTGCAAGGAAAACCCCTGTACGTGCCTCTCAATCTCTTCATTGTCATTTGTATTATCATATTCATGTAACCAGTTTCCAGTTTTTAAGTACTAAAACATACAAATGTTTTAAAAATTGTTTAAACATTTTTCTAAATATGTAAACCTCATATTCTGCTCGTCCAGCAATATAACAACATGCCCAAAACATTAACATGTATTGCAAATTATAAAGAATAACAGTAAAACATAACTGAGCACAACTGGTCGAAAAACCCATATCAGTACATGTTACTATCACTGTGTAAAAACCTGCGAGAAACTACGAGAAGAAGAATCGGACAATAGCGAATAAAGTCATACCGTAAATATCAATTATCAATTTTATCAATTTTGATATTTCACAGAGTTGCATGTGAATAGAGCATAAATGTCTCAATATTTTGAGTTGTTCTTCAACCCTTGACTTCTTCATACTTAAATGTTTCAACTCCCCATTGATATGCTTTAAACTAATGTGGAATATTGTAACAAACACGCAGAAATTCAACAATCTTAGACTTGTTGGAACTAAAGATAATCTATAACAACATAGTATTCACGAGGATATTTTCCAACTAATTGTCCCCCAATTGATGATATCATTGGCTCAGCTGTCATAAACGTAAAGATGGCTACTATATAGATGAAATATATTTTTAATTGTAGACTTATGGGTTTATAGATTGAATCAGGCAGTCGTATACCAATTCTTAGATCATGGCAAAGTTTGACAAGTTTGATGAAATTTCTGTTTTGTCTCCAACTTGATATCCATACTACCAAAAAAGAGATACAAACTATGGTGTAGTTTAACTGTGAGACGAAATTTGCCAGTACTGTTAGATACATATGTGTATACACGAATATTATTCGAACGTTTGAAATAAAAATCGTACATAGTATTGACAGTTTGAAGAAAATGTGAAGGTTGTAGAGAATTTTGTAATCGGCACTGTTTTGGTTCGATTCTGGGGCGTAGAAAAATAGACAGGAGAAATTCACAAGGAATTTTAACTGTTTAAATGATTTGTTCAGGTTGAAATGTTTAAACTTTCCCATTTCTCAAGAGGGAATTGTCAAGACTTGGAGATAATATGTATAGTCGTGTTTGTCACTAATATCGATTCAATTAGTTAAATTATAGTTACATTAATTTGTTAGAGTGTTGTTAAGAATATAATTATTTTAGGACTAATGATAATCAAAATCATGATGAGTGTCTATATTTATTTAATTTGTTTGAATATTTTTTAGGATTCGAGGAAAGATTTTGGGATAGTGAATAGTATCAATCCCAGATATTTAAATTGTTAAATTGGAAGTTTTGCTGAGAGAATCTGTGAGGTATATCATGGTTTTTCTCATCATTTATCACATTTTTATTTCTGTTCTTATTAGCATTCTTGAAATAATAACAATATTATACAAAATTGCACATGCTGTAAAATCTTGCAACCACGAGAATCTTGCTCTTCTTGTGGAAGATGATGCAAGAGAAACTCGGGACTGCTGGTGAGCCCCAAGAACGATACTAGCCGAAGGAAGTTGAGGATTGTGTGGTAGAGT
>WSZQ02014986.1:0-35192 GCA_019419845.2 Weissflogia rhopalogaster | reverse complement strand
GGTAGTTCGGGTCCTGCTAAAATAAAAGACCTTTGGCGTTTTCGTCAAAGGTTGATGTTGTCAGCAGGCAGGCTGTTTGCACCACTAATAATAAGCTTTTCTATAAAATTTTCAAAATTAAGAGAGTAGTTGATAGGAAATCATTTAAGTTGGGTTGTCTATATTTAAAGTAAACATATGGGCAACCCTTCTATAAACTTTCCTATGAATTTGAGTTTAATTCTCGTCAAAAAAATTGCAGAATTAAAAGTGAATAGAAAAATAATGCTTAAACAATGAAAACATTAAAACAATTTAACGGATATTTTCCTTAAAGGTCATTTTATTAACGTGCAAATTTCCAGTACATGTATTTATCCTCAGTATTAACACGGTGCTACTCATCGCTAATAAACTCAAATTTGCACCAAGAGATGAAGGCGAGTCCATCTAAACTTTGTCGATAACCCTACGATTCTATGCGCTTAACAGTGCAGTAGTATATCCATCCTCATTGCCGCCCGCGGGTGCTCGTTCTCGACTCACTCTGGTCTCAGTCCTAGCATATAGATTCTACGAACGCGTAGCGTGGAACTGAGAACTCAAAGACTAATCCGCTTTGCGTAGCCATCGCTCGTCACACCACATCACGCCCACCTCCTAACTTCCAAAACCCCCCGGTCTCCTGTCCACTCACATCAATTTATAAATCCATTAGAAGATGGTTGTCCTGGCCTGTGTCTGGTCATGACTAACTCTACTGCCCAACGGTAGAAGCCTTAACCAATCTTCGGTCGCAACGTCCAACCGGTGTTTTTCCAACAAAGTACGACCAGTCCGGGGGCAATTTGCTAGAATAACACACGGCAACATTTCGGTATTTAGCGCCCTCTAGAAAAACATGTGCGTTTCCGCTTCGTCGCGTAGCTTTCCGGTTTTCCGTCAAATTTGATAAAACGCTTGAGTATGTTTTTATGTATGTGAGTTTTTATAGGTTGGTATGTGTGTGTGTGTAAATAGGTTTGTGTGTGTGAGTGCAAGTAAGTGTGTGTAGATAAGTGTATTTGTATGTGTGTATGTAGGTATGAGCAGGTTTATAAAAGTGTAAGTGTGTAGTTAAAGGGGTGTGTGTGTTGGTTTTGCTTAGTGGTAGCTGATAATAATATCAGCACGGCAGGAGGGGTGGCGGGCAACACCTCCCCCCCCGCAGCTATGATCTAGAATATTGCGCACCGTGGTGAATAATTCAATTTTCTCTTCTATGCCGCCCACAAGGCCGCCATCGCCGACGCCGTCTCATATTTGGCTCCGACTGAGAAAAGAATCACCTGTTCGGCATTTACGTCGCGCTTCGGTAGCACCGCGGGCGGTTTATTGCCGCTGCCGTACGTCGTACCCCGCGTGCCGTCCATTAGAGTACACGCATTCTTCGTTTACACCCGTGTCGAACCAAACAATAATCTATTATTAACTGCGCAGATTTTAAAATATATATTCACGATATTAAATTTCAGTTAAATTTCAGAGTTAAAGGTATATGGATTTACTATATATGTGAGTTGGGTTGTCTATTTTACATTTTTTTAATGTTTTCCTTGTTTTTGCCTTACCCTGGTTTAATTTCCTAGAAAATTAAGAGGAAAAATTGTAAACTGGTTTGTTTGGGTTTTGTTTTAAGTGATTTTTGTAAAAAGGAAAAACTAAATCATTCAAATTTTAGATAAATTATTTAAAAATGTTTAATATTTTATTAATTAATTATATACAAATTAATGTTACAAATTTATTTTCTATTACGCTTCCTTTTAAAAGATAAAAACTCCGCTAGTTTGTTAATGGGAAACTTGGTAACTGTCTCAATAAAACTTTAAACTTATTGCGCATTGTATCACTACGCACAGGGCTGTGATAAAAAGTTTCGCATATTTGCAAAACGTATCTTCAGCACATATCAAAAAGCAACCCTTAGCTATAGGGGGATTCTTCACCTTAAAGTATAATTCTAAGGGAACACGATTTTTCCCTTTCTCTCGCATTCTCTCTCTCTCTCTCTGTATCGCTGCTTTCTCGCCATCTTCCTCATTTCTTTTTCACAATTTTTCCCCATCTCTGTTTTTCAACCTTTTATTTCGCATACGTAATATCTCTGTCTGTTTCATTCGGTATATTGGGTTTTTTGAGAAAGTATGTTTCCGTGAAAGTTTCCAGTGGGGCGCGATAAAAAACCTCTGGCTTGCTGGCTGGCTGGCAACCCAACAAACCGCCACCGCAAAGAAGCGACGATACGTGAAACACAAGAAACACTAAACTTTTCGATACGTTCACGTTTATAAAGCGTTCATGCCACTTCGACTTCACTACACACATGAAACGTGTCATGGGGTCCTTTCTTCTTCCTCGTTTTTTTTTCGGCAGGAAAAAAGCGCCAGACTTATCAGTTTAAAGTAGCTTGTTTTATCGAGCGCGTGTACCGGCGATTTATCAAGTGGAAAACCAAGATTTTGCTATAAAATTACATCGGAGAAGCAACTCTTATGAAAGTTTTAAATAAATTGAATATTCTAAGCCAAAAAAGTGTAAAGGAAGTTCAAGTATAGGCAAGTTATTGTATACTTTTTTGGCCTTTTACAAAGAGCTCTTAAGGGGAATAAAAATCAACATGTATAAATAAGAAACAAACACATTAAATTAATTCTAGCATGTCATAATTAACCTAATTTACTCCGAGCCTTCGACGACAAATTGCAGTTGACAACCGCTTTTCGGCGTGTGCACTGGCAGGTTGAAAGGATAAAGATAAAGAATGGCCGTGTGTTTGAGTGGAGGAAATGTGGGTTGAAGGCGATGGCGGGTGGTGGTTATGAAGCTTGTGCTGAAAATAGAAGGAACAGAAGGAGATGGTGGTACAAGAGGAAGGGTAGATAGAGGTAGAGAGGATGGTGGCGGTTTGGATGTGCCCGAGTGGAAAATCCACCTTGATGTGGCTGGCGCGCGTTCTTTGCTTCTTTGTGCTAATGAGGCACTCGTGCCGTCTCTTTATGCGCTCGTCACGCGACTAATTTATCCCCCTGGTGGCGTGGTGGCGGGCGGTGCGGCGTATGTATGTATATATGTCCGCCTCGTTTCCTCCGTCCATCCGCCGCTTCCATCCACCGCCCTTCGCCCCCGCTTACCACCACACGCTGCCGCCTCATCATATAATGGGCGCGACACACATTCGCATTTCTCCGCGAGCGCACGCGGGATATAATCACGAACAGATGTTGTTCCACTCAGCTCTGCGGATCTATCCATCATTCCGCTCCCGCATGGAGGGAACGTCCCAGCAGCACCAGCGGCAGCAGCACATCGTGGATACCTTGCAATCCACGCTGCCACTGGAACCGTAGGTATATAGAGGGGAAGGGGGGTAGTTTTGGGAGAGGAGTCGTGAAAGCAGAGAGTCGCAAATAGTAGGAAGAGAAGACACTAGTAGGGACAGAGAGAAGCTGGGATACAGGGAGGCAAGGAGACAGAAGGTGGCCACACACTTTGGAGTGATGTCTGGAAGCCAAAGGCTGACATTCGAAGAGTTGCTAGGAGGTGCTAGATGTGATGCATTGCGACAAACTCGAAAATTATTACACCAACTTTTCTTACAACTTCAGCTTGTACCTTGGCTTCGTTTACAAAAATATTAGGTATTTTCTTTTAGCTAACCTCACCTAACAAGTGTTACTTTGTTCATTTAGGTTACTATAATCTAATCTAAAGTTAGGATATGTTACGTTAAGTTTGATTAAGACAGACTGAGGGTAAGAATGAAGTCAGACTGAGGTTAGATTAAGGTTAGACTGGTGTTAGACTGAGGTTAGGTCATGTTAAGTTAGGTTAGACTACGTTAGGAAGGAAATTTTGGGTTTCGCTTTCGCTCTGATCTTTTGAAATCGTTTTTGCAAAGAACGATGAGGAGACATGATGGAGCACGTAACCATCATCATTAAGTTTTAAAAAGTGGTTGCCACATCGTGTGATGGCGGTTGCAGAGGTGGTGGTTGGTCGTATCATTTGCATACGGGTGTGTTTTGCCGTTTGCCAATGTGTGTTTAGCACAAACATGTTTACTACCCCCACCACCTCATTTACTCACGCTCTTAGTCTCTCTCCCTAAGGCCTGAGCGAAGGGGGCAGGCAGAGAGAGAGAGAGACCGAGAAAGAGGAAAAGAGACTAATTGTAAGACCAGACCGAGAGGCTTGGATCGCAGACGCACAGACAAGAGCATTTCGCGAAAATGGCGCAAATGTGAGCACGTACGCAACAACGTGTGCGCGCACATATTATCCAAAGTTTCGCCTCGCGAGAGGAGCATCAGGCAAAACATGGAACACAATTACGCCTAACAAATTGCATTTTTTGTTGACTGAAATTCTAATGTTAATGATAATATGTTTTTGTATATTTGCCCTTGCTACATATACTTAAATTATATGTTTATACTTGAAACAACTATTTAATTTCACATTTTAATGAATTGATTAAATAAATCGGTAATGAATCGCTATTAACAGTCAAGGAAGAAATAAAGTAGTTGCACTTGAGCAGTGCTGATTCGGCGCCCATTTTTTTCATATTTATTAATACATTTTAAAAGAAACATCATTAAAACACTAAAATTTCGATAAGTATTTCGATAATTTTCGATAATTAAAACCTACCGTTTTCGAGATACGACAAAAAAAACTATTTTTGCAAAAAATATTTCATATCTTGAAAATTACGTGACTTGATAGAACAAAACTGTTTTCAGTTTTATAATCAGCCCGAAAATCTACATTGATAGCAATAAATATCATGACGAATATCTTCCATTTATGTATATACTTACTTTACTTTATTACTTACTTACTTTATTTGTGTATGTACTTATTTAATCAATAAATCGAAATTTTTTACGTGGAAAATTACGTGAATAACAAAAAAACTACAATTTAATAAAAAAAATGAAACTATACACAAATTAAATAAATATATCTGTTAATTACGAAGAATAAGCTAAGAAATCTCTCTGGTAATTAAAAGTTTAATATTCATCCAAATATAAAACGAAAACGGAATAAATGAAACCAAGATAATTCATCATTTTCCATTAGAGGATTATTAAATTAATTGTTTTGAGGTTTCGCTTAATTAAATAATTGATTAACTAATTAGTAGTTGTTGGGTTGGTGCGTATTGCAGAGGCCATGGGCCGGATAAAAGTATACGTGTAGGTGTACGTCGTGTATTTATGAAATTAAACAGAATTAGCGCACATTTGGTGCACATCCGCAGCGTATTTATACGGATTGGTTTTGCACGTACTTGCTGTACTCACTGCACTCGCTGCGCAGCATGCGTGTGGTGCTGCTAGTGAGTGGTGAAGGGAGACACAAACTGTTCAATTCGATTGAAGCCTCTCCGAATAACGCAGCGTTAATGGAAAAGTTAAATTGCACGGAAATAAATGCAACAAACGGGGTGAAATCCACTTTTGCTATGCTGCAAATGCAGCGAATGCAACGAATACTACTGTGCAGTGTGAATACAACAATGTAAAACGCATTTATACACGATATTTTCTATTCGACCTGATTGTGAGCGAAAAAAATACACTTTATTTTCGCATCTACAAACCATTCCATTAATGGTCTTTAATCTTCAATAATTGAGTTTAGATTTTTATAATAAATTGTTTAGTTTTTGGCTTTTCTTTTATTTAAAAGGTAGATTAATGTAGTTTACATGGAAGTAGAGTAAATTATCTCTAATTTGTTATATTATTTATCAAAATCTATTCATTAGTTTATAAGTTATGATTGTTTAAATTTTGTACAAACTTTTAAAGCAATTTGGAGTAAAGTATCAGGTACTTTTGGAGGATTTCATTACTTTTAAGGGTTTAAGCGTCGAATATTGTTACAATTGGTATATGTTATGTAGTGTATGAGAATATTTACTTTAATTTAAGGCATTATTCATGAAATTTGATCATATGGTTCAAATATTAAAACGGTTTTAAAACAGAAAATGGTTTATGGTCATTTTCTTGATTCATATTAAACCTAAAAACCTTCAAAATATGAATCATTTTTAAAGATCTTTCTATGAACACACCTATTTTATACTAGGTGTATAAAATAACATTAAATTGTCTTTAATTTGAGATATCACTCATGTAATTCTATCAATTAGTTTTAAAGTTATGTCAATTTATAATTTATAAACACATTTACTCAAATTCAGTAAAATATTCGGATTTTTGTGCGTATCATTACTTTTAGCGACTTGTACTACGGTGGCACGCCATTTTAAAAAGTTGAATAACAACGAATGACTCCCTTGTTTTCAATTATGAGCGTCTGAACAGTAAAGAATGAACTAAATTCAACTAAAATACAGAAGAGATAAGAACAATATTTGTTTGGGTTGTGTGTCGAGTTTACGCGAATAAAAAGCCAGTAGGAGGTCGTAACAAGTGTAAATAAAACCATTAGATGCGGTTTAAGTTTAACTAGAACGCGCTAACGCCTAACAGCGTTCGCTTTTTGATCGCTGGTCGTGCAAAACGTGCGCGGCGCAACGCAAAAGCTATAGTTATTTGAAAAGTTTGCTTTACGATGATAGTGTAAAGACTGTTGGGAATCGCCCCATTCTTCTCTCATCCTATTCTCTCTCCAAGAGCCCTAGAAAACCCCGTAGAAACCCCTATAACAAATCGTACAAGTTCACATCGAAGGAAAGGATAGTAGACGGAAAGAAGAGGCAGGAAGGCAAGAAACTGTCTCAAGAAATTCAACAGTTTTATGGATTTTATTATTAATACCACACGTATGGGCAAAATTTTCATCTCTAGCGTGCTCGGAACACAAACTTTGTGTTTTCTGGGCAACTTTTCAATTTACAACCGGCGAAAAATATTATTTCGTTCTCTTAACTTATATTTGCTTCTCATCGATAAGTACATTAATTAAAATTATCCATATTCTTTGCTTTCCTTCTTTCTTTCTTTGCCTCCGTCGTGTATTTTTTCTTCACATCTTTCTATCAAATTATTTGAAAGGAAAACTTGAAGAATTGTCTCAAGTGTGGCAAGTTTCGGGTACGAGATTGTCAAAAATCAACATTTCATGTTTTGTTACGGTTGCATTTCCGACGGCGACGCCACGCAATGTTGTCTCATTGAATTAAGGCGATGGTATTTGGTGGAGGCGCCGGGAGTTGGCCGAAAACTTTCTTTCCACGTGGAAAGCGCACGCTTCATAATCGCAGCACGTAGGCGTGACGCGTCGATGATGAGGGGAAACGTTTCGTATCACTTGCGTCCGCAACAAAAGACGGAGAAAAACCGGAGAAACCGGAGGACGACGCACCTTTTCCCCCCGTTTTTCCTTCTCTCGACATTAGGAAGCGTTATCTAACGCAATCACAATCAATCTTTCCTCTCCCAGGACGGATCTCAGGAGGGATTGATAGCAATAGTCTACGTAAGTGTTTTACAATTTTGATTTCTATTGATTTTCTTTTGAAATCAGCGATTTTTAAAAGTATTAGGAGGAGTATGTATGTTTAGTTGCATATTTTGATCACTTTTTCTGTTTAAGACATTATTTTTTGGATTACAAAGTTTTTGAAATTTGATTTCGTTTTTATGTTTTTTAATGGTTTAAAATAATTTTCACAAAACCTAAAATTTACATAGAGTTCAGGAGTTCTCAGAATTTTAAAAATGAAAATAGTTCATTTTCAATTTTGCTGCATAGCATGAATTGTTTGTTTTTCAGTCGAGGGCCTTTATGTACTGAATTTCTTTTACTATACCCAGGTCAAAATTCCCCACAAACTAAATTTCAACAAAATTATCATTAAAAAGAACATAAATTCAAGCTTTAAAATGTTAATTCCAACTTCAGGTGTGAAATAAAATAGCGTTCAACTCGTTGGAAGGCTCATGGCAACAACAATTTGACAAGTTTTAATTAAAGCTGGATGTTTTAATGAAATTCTAATGAGTATCAACGTCAAAGTTAACTCAAATACTCCGGCACACATTCCCCTCTCATTGGAAGCCGTTCTTGCTCATTCTACCAGGGATAAAAGTGGGATATACTCGTATAAGATACTTCGATATTTTCACAACTTCCAAAATTAGATAAACTTTGCATCAACATACATTACCATCAACATTAACAACAATATACACCTTGTCTATATACATGTATAAAAATGTGTTCGTTTGAAAATTATGGATTTAATAGTGAAAAAGAAAGGAAACTGCATGAATATTAAGGAATTAATAGAAAAAAAGTATATAGAAAGATGTAAAACAAGCCAACGTGTCATAATATTCATAACTGAACCTAAAAAAATATTTAAAAAAGGTTAAAAATCACTTTATAAGAATCTATAAAGCAGTGTATCGACCTATATTAACATATGGTTTCGAAACATGGAATTGAAACCGAAGAGAGTTAAGCCGAATAATAGCAACAGAGATGAAATGTCTGAGAAGAGTGTATGGAGTAACAGAATAAGAAGTGAGGTCATAAAACAGGAATTAGAAGTAGATAGCCCAGAAAGATTTATTGAAGAGAGACAACTAGCTTGGTGGGGACATATGGTTAGAATGAACAGCAACAATCAAACAAAGAGAGTATGGGAAGCGAGAACACAAGGAAAGAGACTCAGAGGTAGGCCAAGGAAAACATGGGAAAACAAAATAACGGAGTTTTTAATTAACTGGGTTGCCAAGAAAGAGAAGCAAGGAATAGAGCGAAAAACAGAGCGGAATGGAAGAAATTTTATAAAACTGAAATGAACTAATGTAAAAAGAAATTTATAAAAGTATAAGCCCACGCCCTGTATGGTCATAAAGAGTAATTTTGTTAATATATAAATAAATCACTTTAAAAGGTTTATACTAACCAAAACCTATTTTATTTCCAGTCACAACAACAAACAATCTCACCGAGGACGTCGTCGAGAAGTATTACGTACAATCAGATATCACAGCGACCGCAAATCCGACATCGAATCCGAGTCAGAAGAATCCAAAAGTTGAGAATACGCACGCGAGGAAGGAGGTGACCCCCGCCACATCGCCGACGTCAACCGCACAAGCGTATATCGGTTTGATAACCGGCGCGTTGGCTATGGTTGTTTTGCTATTGGCATGCGTTGTCTTTCTGATGATACGCAGAGGACGTAAAAAGGTCGCACTGTTGCATAAACACACAGCGTTGGTTTCGAGCAGCACCAAGCCGGGCGTGACTATAAATATGAAGGATCTTCAGATGAATATTTCGACTCCGATTATTAATAACGCATTGTCGCGGTCGCGTCTGTCGGTGAAGAGCAAGTCAAATACGCTGAATACTCTGGACGTCAATGGCACTCATAAGAATTCGAAGAAGAATAAAAAGTGTAATCTCTACGGGCATGTTAATGGCGAGGAGTCGGACAGTGAGAATTCTTCGGTTTATCACGAACCGTATAAACTATTGCCTAATCCAAAGACGGAGTATGGGTGTTTGCTTAAGAAGGATGGGATTAATGGAAATAAGAACGAATATGGTGGTAAGTGATTTTTTTTGTGTATTTCTTCAATTTTTGGTAGTAGTAAGTGCGTACTCGAGTGGCGCCTATACAGCGCAAGATTACAACTAACAACATGTAGACCTATACAAGTTTAATTTTGGAACTCAAATTACGTCAATGTTGAAAAATTAGTAAACTTGCCGACATAAAAAATACGTTTTTTAGAAACGTTTTTTTAAAAAAAGAAAATAAATCTCAACAATAGAAACTCATAAATTCGCATTTTCTGCAAGATTTCTTTTTTTGAGTTTTTTAATAATAACATATGATGATGTCTGGTATTGTGCGTGAAAAAAGGTAGTTTTTCAATGGAAATTTTTGATGGACAGATCTAAGAAAAACTCTGGATTGCGTGTAAAACCACAATAAAACCGAATTTTTGTGCTTATCTACTTCTTTTCCTTTTTTCTTGCTCTTATTAAACAAAATCTAGACTGACGTGAAGAAGAACAAGAAATTGCCTTATTTTTTCAATCGGTTTGCTCAATTTACTCCTGTTTTTACAGGAATAACTCATGGAATAACAACAAAAAAGGAAAAACGACTAGTAAAAAAAGGACGATTTTCACAGATAAATAAACACTCATTTACAATTTCGCCTCCTCGGGCGTTCTCGGTGCCCCCTTTTCTGGCCACATTAACTAAAATATTTCCATTCGCCTGGGCCGTTAATTGAATTTCCCCCGCGGGGCCGCGAGCATCCCCGCACTGCACTCCGCTTTTCGCACATTTCACGCCTTAACGCCCAATGCCTTGGGAAAATTTTACTCTAAGTTTTAACGCTTTTAATCTCCATAAAAATGTTTA
Source organism: Weissflogia rhopalogaster (assembly GCA_019419845.2). NCBI lineage: Eukaryota > Metazoa > Arthropoda > Insecta > Coleoptera > Staphylinidae > Weissflogia > Weissflogia rhopalogaster. Next base: position 24,793 of record WSZQ02014986.1, on the reverse strand, counting down.
CGTCGCACCGCCGCGTCGTCTTTCGTTGGTTGCTGTTGCCCGCCGCCTCCACCTTAATTCATTGGCGAAGGCGCCGGGCAACATTGATGGTTTTACGACAGCTGAGCGCCTTTGTTGATGTTGGCGTTTTTCTTTTGTTTTTGACTCTGCTTGCTTATGATGTGTTTTGTTGTGCGGTGAAATTGAACGTGTTTGGAAATTGTTGCAGACTTTGGCGGCGGGAACGGGTGCTTCCCGGAAGAGATGAAGACGGCGTTCTACAACACGCTCACGCCACCTCCGCCGCCCGCCTCACGACCACCCACGTCGGCGGCCGTTACGGGCGGCTACGACGCAAACGGCGGCGTCGTCGGCGCTGAAAACTATTATGCGGCTACCGATATCATTAAGGTAAGTCGCGATAAATTCCAGGGAAAAGGTATACACAATGTTGCCGGAGGTGGGAGGAGGCGGTGAAGGAGACGGTTTATAGGTTTTCCGTAACTTAATTAATTTCGTGAAATTTAGTCTTGTTTGTATTGGGAATGTATAAGGTTTCTTCAATTCAGCTTCGTGAAATAAAAATGTTAAATACTCAAAGTGTCAAGGCACATAACCTGTTACAGTAAATACTAACACTATTTTTAATTATTAATATTTCTGACGGTGGTATCATTAAGGGACGTCGTGTGAAATTCTAGGACGAGGTGTAAACAAGGTTGGAGGCCAGATGGATGGGGTTAATTGATTTTACAAACATAATTAATGTCCGCATCTATTTAGTCATGCCTTTGTTGAAAATCATTGGGAAGTCGTACAGACGTTATAAAAATCTGTTATTCCAAAGTTTGGTTAAGTTAGTATCACCAATCACAGCCTAACAAACAGATGGCCTTAAGACCTTAATAACAAAAGACGACTTTATTTGTTCCGGGGTCATGTTGTGCTGGAGACAAGCAAAACAGGGTCTGCGGTCGGTTGTTGCATGTTGCTGAAGGCAGCTTCTAGGTAAAAGGCGCGCAGGTATGCAGGAAAAGAGAACGACAAACTCGAGAGAGTAAATTTTCGCAAAGCCTGGCCGCCCCGAACCAAGGGAAAACCACCTGAGGCCACCCCGCCGGCGCCGTAGCAAAACAACGACGAAAACTCTCCCAAAAAGGAAAACACATGGTGTCCTTTCTTTTCCTCCTCCTGAGCCTGCTCTTACTCCTGAATATCTTTCTGCTCCTGAATACCTTCCGAAGAAAGTGTAACTTTACCTTCAACACCGAAAATATTCTCGATTCACAACAATCTCACAGACTTTAGAGAAAAATGCTTCAATCTCTTCTTTCACCAAACTTTTACCAACACCCAGTATAAAGGTAACATATGAACACGTTGGTTTTGTATGGAGAAACGTGTAACATAAGGAGAATGTTGGACCGTGTTTCGTAACCCAGCCGGAGGGTATGATATACGCCTGCTATGTATACGTGCTTTTTTTTCATCTCGTTGTGAAAACGCGCCACGAAATGAAAATAAACTTTGACTGCGTTGTTTTGCTATGTGTTGCTTTTTTTGTTGTTGCTCGCGTATAGTATTTCGCATTTTTTTGCGAAAGTATGCTCTAGGCATATTTTACCTTTGACCTGCATTTTCCACCTTCCACCTTCCACTGGTGCATTTATGTATTTAACTTTACGAAGACACATTATTGCGCTTTAAATGCATTATGCACATCTGTTATCAAAGTATAACGTCACTATATGTAACTTTAACAGATTGGACAGGTAGCATTTAATTGTAGATGTTGAAATATTGCGAAATTTTGTTATTTATTACTAAATTTTCTTTTGGCAAAGTAGGACTAGTTATTACAAGATAGAAACCATTTAAAAAGACAATAAATATTCAACAACACATTCAAAAAATCATATCAAGGCTCCCGGCGCAACTATAAGTGGTAACGCTTGAATTTGTCATTAAATTTCCTCCAGAATAATGAAAACTTTACTTGAATTGTTTAAGAACTTTCCGAGAGATCACGCCTTAAAGTTTGTATTTTAGATTTTCGGATTTAACAATTAAAGTATTCTTTTGATAATAACTATTTAAAGGACTACGACATACTCTCTAATCAAATGCATTATAATTATTGTTGAATGACTTTAGCCCGATTTATTTGCAAAAAATACTTAAATTTTAAAGATACATTGCACACATTTTCAGTCAAACGTTCGAAATACCATATTCCAACATATTCAAAAATACTATTGCTACACCATTGCATTCATCTTTAAATTTCCTGAAAATCTATGAAATTATTACTTTTATTGATTAAAAACTTTTCGAAATAATATGCTTTAAAGTTTGTAATTTATATTTTCGTTTTTAACAAGCAAAGTATTTTTCGCTAATTACTCGAGGAACCTGCTTGATAGAACAATATGCTATACGTCAATGAAATTATTTTTCAAAGGGCTATAATATTTTCAAAAATCATTTACATTGCGCTCCTCCTAGCATTTAGCTTTTATCTCGACGTAGTATCAAAAAAAACATTTTCATTTTCAACATGTTTACGCATTTCTTTGCATAATACGTCGAAAAAATCATATCCAGACTGATCGTACAAATACAACTGATATACCAAGGAATTTGTCTTTAAATTTCCTATGAAAGAGTGAATATTATACTTGAATTGATTACAAACTTTTCGAGATAATACGCTTTAAACTATAAAAATATAGTTTATTCATTATATTTAGTATATTTATGGAGAAAAATGTATTACTTTCTAAGCAGTAACTACTATAAACATCTATCTCAACCCAGAAATAAATTTAACCTATTCTTTCATGGTTATAGGGTAATTCAATAAGTTTGCCATTATTAATATTACCTACCTTGCTGCACAAAAGCGTGGGGGTTTGAAAGCTGGCGCCCCAGCAAGGTGGTTAACGAACATTATGATCTCATCATCATACCGCAGCGCATAACCCTTTTCAACCGAAAACTTCCACCTACAACCGGCAGGGCAACCATTTGCTCAGCCGTCCATCCAACTCTCACTCAAAAAAGGGGCCTTGTTCCTCTGCCAACATCTTTATACTGCCCTCACTTCTCTCCATTCTATCCCTTTATCATCCTACCTCACCTACAACCTCCTACCGCTCTCCAGCCCGCACCATTCGCTTGTAGGAACAATAAGAGAATATTTAATAGCCGGCCAGGATGAATGCAGCACCTTTCTGGCATCGGAGGAGGCGAAGTGAAGGAAATTTTATATCACATTGTGCGCGGGGTGCCGAAAGATTTTAATGAGACGACCGCTTCTTTGTTCTCCCACCTTGCAGGCTGGGAATTTAATAACAGTCTAAGCAGTTCGTTTCGTAGAAGAGGAAGATTGATTCGATATTGTAATTTGCAACAACAAATTTATTTCAAATTTTTGTGAGGATTTTTTGAAATGTTAGCTAAGAAAAGCGGATATATACACTTTGTGCAAGAACAAGTCATGTATTATTGAATTCGTCTTTAAATTTCCTATGACAGGGGAATATACACATGAATTAGTTGAAAACTTTCCGTGAAATCACGGTTTTAAGATTGCATTTAATATTTTACGTTTCTAAATCAAACATTAAACTATTTTTTGAACTGAACTCGCGTTAGGAAAATGATAGTAAAACAATCTAAAAAGGAATGAAATTATCATGAAAAGGGCTGCAGCATTCTCGAAATGCACAACAATCATACTTGTTCCCTTAGGCAATTAGCTCAAGTTAATAGCAAATCACACTTTAATTTTATAAATAATTGAGCTCTATTTACATGGATATCGCACTCAGACACATTGAATCATAGGAAGTTATATATCAGTGAAGTCTTTAAATTACCTACAAAATAGCTGAAAATGCACATACATTTTTGAAACATGTTCCGAGATATCACGGTTTGAAATTGACATCTTATATGTTGTTATAGAAAAATCAAAGTATTTCTTGTGAATAACTTGAGCTAGACGTATCATAGGACAACGATCTGTACATGTCTAAAATCATCTTCCAGAGGACTATAACGTATCCGAAAATCATCTGTATCGCTCTAGTTCTAGTAAGCGTTTTACGTGTGTTAATTCCAAAAAAACACTTTAATCTATAAAATAATTGCGCATATTTTCCATTAAACGTTCAAAAAATCACATACAACCACATTTAATGGCTATAAGTTATATACTATTGAATTTTTCATTAAATTTCCTATAAACGAGTGGAAAATTCACCTGAATTGGTTGAAAACTCTCCATGCTATCACGTCATAAAATTAGTCTTTCATAATTGCCTATTTAAACTCAAACAATTTTGCTCATTGTCAATCGCTTAATCCAAACTTAGCGCTATCCGCAGCAAACAACATTGTGCGCATTTTACCAAATGATAATCATATAATATTTCAATAAAATATTCATTTGATAGGGGCACAGCAACACGACAAACAGCCTCTTTATCATATGAATGAACCCCACTCGTTTTATTCGCACGCGCCACAAAAGGTTCTTTTTTTCCTACGAATCCTGCGATTCCTGCAATAGAGGCGCATGTAACGCGCATATGTGTATATATATGGATGTATGCATGTGTGCGTTTGTGGCTGCGGGTAGCCATTCGTACCTGTTGCCCTGGAATGCGTCGTAAATGGAAATGCGTTCGAGGAAAATGTAGAAACGCAGAAAATGGCAAATAAAAGAAAAAAACGAGAAAAAAGAGAGTAAATGAAAAAAATATATAGGTATTTTCCACGCCACCCGCGCACGTTTAGATAGAAAATATATATCGCATCACCCGAGGTACATTTGCGAATTTATTTCTATAGAAAAATGTACAAAAGATGTTTTGTTGTCTTTGGAGTACGGTTTTTATATCTTTAAATGACGTATCTCTTATATTTTACAAATTTCTCAATTTTTTCATCAAATATATTGCTAAATAATTATAAAAATACGTTAAACAATGTTAAACTATATTATATTAAAATACTGTAGGCAATCATAACTATAACTAAACTATAGGCAACCAAAATTACATCTTACACATTCCTTTAGATTTACACCGAACTTTTTGCATAAATAATTCGGTATTTCTTAAAGAAACACTTAAAATACATTTAAAAAGTATATAAATAGCGAATATTCGTATCTTTCTTTTGCAATTTTTCACATGAAAAACTTTTCTGTTGGAGAAAAATTCGACTTATTTGTTTTATATGCACATTTTATGTGCGTACACATGCATGGCGAGGGAAAATGCCCCCGAACTCCATATATATACACGTCTGTGTGCCCCTAACTGTTATTGTTTTATAAAAGTTTGAACGTAAATTTAATTTATGGCTGAAGAATTTTTGCGCTCGCCTCACAACTGCGCCTCTTCTTTTCATTCTATCCTCTACTTGCTACCCTCTAGACCTGTCTCTCGACGCCTGTAAAACTGAGAAAGCCACCTGAAAATAGATTCAAATTGAAGTGGTGTAACTTTACGAGTAGATACTGTATACGCGCGCAGCAGCAGCGAGATTTTCTCGAGGCCAGAGCGCAAGACAGTGCATGAAAATGTCGACATTCTTTTTGCGTTGGCTGCAGCCAGCGAGCGTGCATCTCGCGCGCAACTTCCAAGTTGTTTAACTTTAAACAGAACGGAGGAATTTATTGCTGCGTGGCGTAATTGAAGAAAGCTACTTGCTTATTCTGGGTTTTCACGCTTTTTATTGAAATCTATGTGATTTTTCTCGAGTTTAAGCGTGTTTTGTTCTGTTTTGTTGTTGGAGACATTTTTTTGAGAGTACGTGGGTTTTTTTAATGTTATTTCTGGATGTTTGGTTGTTTTAGAGCGAACGAAGAGAGCAACATTTCACACCAGGACGATTTACGCCTATTAAACTACCGGAAGGACAGCCGATTGATGGTGTTGCCCTTTTGGATTTTCCCAGACATCGTCTACGACTTTTAGAGAAACTTGGCGAAGGGGATTTTGGGATGGTAAGTTTTTTCAGCGTTTCCAGAGGGTTTTAATTATGTTATACTTAAAAATTAGGGTGGTAAATAGTGATAGTCAATACTTAAACTATCCAAAAATATTCCCTCCAAATTTCTAGTCCATAGCTGCAGTATTTACGAAGTTATACCCCGTGAAAATATTCTTATGCTTGTGAAAGATTTAATTATTAATTTATTGCCAAGCAAGCTGAAAACAAAAAAAATCTAAAGAACGTGATATAGACAACCCAATATACACATTTTCCTGCAATTCCCACAGTTTTAGACATCACAGAGATCAGAAACAGCGTAATAATAAGCTTTGCGTAATTTTTCGTTCGCGTTTCATTAGATCCCCCTCGTTTAATCATAATCAAGTCGTGATTAAATTTGCCTCCCCGACGCATCTGCCAAAAGTCGCGCTGGCCCGTCGCTGAATCGCAGCATTGGAAGTCCCTCCGACCGACTAGAAAGTGAATAATTAATTATGCAAGGTATCGTGTAAAGCTGCAACGCAAATCTATTTTCACAAAATTTTCACCCAAATTCCCTCAATTCGGCCACTTTAACTGTTGGTACAATTAGTATTAACTTGTTTACTGATATAATTAAATTGTCTACTCATAAATATTAAAACAACTGGGTGTTGAGAAATTTTTAGAAAAATTGAAAATGTCAATGCTAAACTGATTTTAATAAACTTACAAATTTAAAGCTTCATAATTTCTAAATTATTAAAAATATCAACGTAATTCTTTGACCAGCATGTTCAATTTTAGAAGAAAACTTTTAAAGAAACGCAGAGAAAATAAGCAACAACGAAGCGTAAGCGTGAAGTTAATTAATTTTTAATAAACCTCACACGGCCTCACAGCAGGAGAATAAGTAAGCAAATGAGATTTTTTTATTCCTGCTCCTTTGATGTACGTCTATTGCATCCTTCACGTGCTAATTGAAAACGAATTTTCATATTATTTCACCGTGTTTCTCTCTTCAGTGAGTACTTAATATTTACATAAAAATACAAGAAATACATATACAGAATATTTTGTTTTTATCTGTCTGGCTATACGATGTGACGATGTAACGAGGATTTCGATTTAGATTTACATACTTGACAGCCGGATCATTGCAGTGTGTTTTTTGCGCGCGATTGTAAATATTTAACGCGCCATATTGGATCGTCAATTATTTAAATGAACATTTTTTGCGTCTTTTCGGCGGAAACCTCGCTGCCAGCGTGAGCGTCATGTACTTATGGAAATTTCGCAATTTTACAAAGGGAATTTCGCCGGAGAAATACGAGAGATGCCAGACGACGCGGAGGCGGCGGTAGGGCGGCGGGAGAACCATGCAAGACACGCGAATACTTTGGCACAACTTTCTTTATACTTTGTGCCCATCTGAGGAATTCATGTTACATGTAGCTGTTGCTTCCGTTACCATGCCACTCTACACGACCACTTCTCCCATCTCGTCTCTGCCGCCCCCCCCTCAATACGAGTGGGTGAGCGGGAGATGTGAGAGTGGGTGCCACCAGCACCACCTCGACCCCCGCAGGCGCTTTTTAATGCCACGTCAGAAACACGCTAATGCATTACGTTACATCTTTTGCTCTGCAAAATAACAAGTTTCCAATTTTTACTTTCTGTTTTCACTGGTTTTCCCTGAATTTCTTCTGGCTTTCTCCTGGTTTTTCGGTACAACATGTACTGCGGTACTTCAATCAATTATATTGTACCATTAGCCACGCAAAGAGAATGAAAGTATTTCTTCAATATCAATTTAATAATGAAACAGTCAAAGAAGCACAACCGGTTTTTATCTGGGTAATTTTATTAATAATTTTAATTTTTAAATCTGAGGCATCATATCTTCTAAACTATTTGAAATACCGACCTGATCTTTTCACCAGAATGTAAATAATTTAATTAGGGACATTTCCTGAAACATCGAATCAAATCGGAGTATAATTCACAGAGGTACAAGGGTGTTTTTGAAAAGTTACATTACATTTTCTCGAAACATCAATTATGATTTTATTATTTTAAAACTTTAAACGTTAACACAACGTAACGCCTAAATTATTTAGAATAGCTTCATAATTCTTTGACTGGCATATAGAAAAAATAATTAGAAATATTTCCAGAAGCTTTCATAAAACTCACTTTATAATTAAGAAAGTTATCAGTAATTTTTCGAAGTGTTTCATTTTTAAAAATAACAAAATTCGAATAATATTGGGACAATCCAGGTAAATTGTTTCCCTTATTCCTTCCTAAAATTAAATTCATGTCAGGTCATCTCACACGAATGTACGGATGTTTGCGTAACTCCTTTGTTTTCGCAATATTAGTTAATAACAGTTAGGTCATCCTCCACCTCCGCCCCCGCCATTCCGCAAGGGTCCAATAAAGGCAGAGTCTTAGCGCTGGCTGTGTCCCACTTCCGGTGTCCTACATCCGATCACCTGCCATATATGTACCGTGGCCACGTACACTGGCGAGTAAATATTGGCGTGAAATAAACACAAGGATAATAGTCGACTATATAGTGACATATTTCACCGACCGTCCACTGACTTTTCTTACATCATGTGTGTAAATATGCTGCTATAAAAGAACTAATGTCTCTATAAATGAATGCTATAAAGAACTATTTAGGAAATTCTCTCTAGTTTTGTTAACAATGCAAAGAGCATGAACAAATTGTTGATAGATGGATGAGGACGTTAGGAACGCAGACGTCCTTTGAATCAATACTTTCAATCAAAATAAGTGTGTAGGAAATCTTCCAGAGAATATCTTGCGAGGAAATGGGTAATATCTAGGAAAAATTGCCCAAGCAAGAGGAGATGCAGTTATATAAAGGCGAAAGCACTAAAGAAATGGACGCGGTGCAATCAAGTGCAACTGTGCAACACATGTCTTGCGCAAACAAGAGGGGGGGCCCCGGCCGGCAAAAGCGTTTGCGCACGGTTTTGTGTCCCTTCACGAGGCAATAATCGTACTGATGCATCCTGGAAACGACCCGGGGATCGTTTAATATTGCCATCTGGCATATTTGCTATTTTCTAACGTTTCAAATAACGAAATAATATTCTGACAAAAAAATGTTTTATCATAGAGTTTAAAAGAATAGAATGTTGCCCTTTTACTATTTAAAAAAAATTTCGTAACCTATATAAGTATCGAAATTTAAAAACAGTTAATATTTTAGAAAATATGAAAGTGTACAAATTATTGACGACATGTTTGCGACGATTGCCCCCCCCCCCCTTGGCCATAGGAGGTCCCACATGAATTTAAATTCATTAGAAAAAAATTACAATTTCAAAATTACTGAATAATTTTTACCCCCTGAGGGGTCCCTCAAAAATTTGATTTCATAATAATTCATTTTCTTGTGTTTATATTTTACAATTTTTCTTTACAAACGATTTTTTTGACTCAGGAGGGAAGGGCCCCTTCCATTAAAATATAAGTAAATATCGAATCTTAAAAATTTTAAAAATAAATAAAAAATTGATGTTATTTTCGAATAATATTAAGGTTTATAATTGTTTCATTTGCAGAAAATTGTCTCTAATTTAAACAAAGTATAACATTAAAAGACATCATAACGACGCCGACGTAAGACAATGTTCCTATTGCGAGCGATAAAAAGCAGAAATAAAATTGACATATAACTCTTTCTCTTTTCGGCTATTCTCGATCTTCCGGTAGGAAATCATACTCGCCATTGGCTCGCCAACACATTGCCACCGAATGCAATTAATTACGTTTTCCTCCAGCGGCGTCGTCGTCTCGGTGGTTGAAATGAATGGGTTTGAAAAGCGCCCGGGCACACGCAAAGTGCTGATTCGGAAAACTTGCAACGCGCTGCGCTGGCTCGCAAACCCGGGAAAACTTACTTTTGCCATATTTTCTTCCTCTTACACTCTCATATTAACCAGCTGGTTGAGTAAACTGAGTACCTCAGTGGTCGCTTAGGATTTTTTCAATTTTTAATTTCCTCTAGAATTTTACGAATACTTTTTTAGCTTTGGTTTTTTTTCTATGCATCACTAATTAAAACTTTTCCATGTTTATAATACGAGTTGAAAGTTTAGTGCTGAAGCTTTTTGAGAGCTTGAAGGTTTGAACGGATGTGTGTATGTATGAGTATTTTTTGTATTTTCCTCAAAGCGCAACAAAAAGCCTTCGCTTTTTTCCGCTTGTGTACGTTGTAATAATTCCTTTTCAGTTGGAACGAAATGTTAAGTCAACTTATGAACTTGTCAGGGCTTCAATTGGCGAGGACGCAAAACAAAGGGCTTAAACGCTCGGCAGGTTTGGGCAAAACCGATTAAAGGAGAATAAGAGGGAATAAAGGGGAATCAGCAAGAACCACAAGTTCTTTTGATATTTGCAGGTGAAAGGTGGAAAAACAGAAAATATTTGCTTTGTTTGTTTCCTTTACATATAATGTAAATGTTTATGCAGGTTTAATGAAGTTTTTATTGTGAAAGGGGGTCCCCCAGAAATTTGATTTGGCAATATTAAAAATAGAATTTAGATTTACGAAAAATAGAATTATTTTTAACAATTGAAAAAAGATATTTTTTGTAAGGGGTCCCCCCAACATCAGGAGGACCCCCTTCAAAAAAATAAGATTACGAAAACGATTAGATTTTAGAATTTATGTTAAAACTTTTTTCTTTGACTCCCCCTCCATCACTTAAATTAGAAGGAAAGGGTAGCCCCCCATTGAATGAATAAGGGATCCCTTGTTTTTAGACCTGATGATATTATATGTTTGAGATTTTAGAATTTTCAAATTGACAAAATATTATTTTGGGAAGGGGGTCCTTCAGTAAGGGGTCCCCCCTCACAAAATGAACAAAAAATATTATATACAAATGAAATTTATATCGATTAATTTGGCCTTTTTCTATATGGAACTCCCTTTGGTAATTGGTGGGGGGGTAACCCAGCATAAAAATAAAAATTAAATCAAAATTAAGTTTCTGGTTATTGGATTTTCCTAAATGATTGCATTTATCATGTTTTTCGAAATTGTAATAATAAAATGTTAATTTTTTTGTTGTTTACAAATTTACAGATTCATTTATGCGAAGCCGAAGGTCTTCCAGATTTCAACGGCGGTTCGTCTTTCCACAAGAAACAGCTGGTGATTGTAAAGAGTTTGTGGCGAGGCTGTGCAGACTCGAAGCGGTAAGCAAAAAAAAGAGGGGCAATTCCGTTGGGATGGACTGCTTTAGACTGCTATAGTCTGTATGGTCCATCCCAGCGACTCTGAAAAGAGAGTGAGCATCTCCATGGGCCGGGGCGAAATTGTCGTCACTTTTCGATTCAACCACATGGGGACATACATACCGAGGCTCCCTCTCTATTTTTCTCTAATCCTCCTCGCATTGTACGAAAGCCGCCTTCATCCCCGTTGGTTTCGGCGTTGGTGGCGGTCTTTGTGCGCGCACTTTTAGTGTGTAATTGGCTTGTTTTACGGCGGACTTGCTGACGTCCATTCAACTATCAGCCGCCCCCAGCTTACACTCACACATCTACACCCACCTACATATACATACAACTAAAGCTGCCTGCAGTTTATGCTCTCCGGCAGCTTTCTTTTTATGTATTTCCGCATGCGTTTGGTGGGGTTAATTCCGTGCGTAAAGTGCACATAAAAATCACTCCCTTACGATGTTCGAACAACATATGTTTCAGTGAATATATCTTACTATGAACATCATAATTTAGGGATTATCGTGCAGTTTTTAGATAAAGGAAACTTTGAAAAATTCCCCAATTTAGGCGGGGGTCCCCCATTATAGAGACAAAAATTGGCGAAAAAATTGATTGAAAACAAAAGTCTCATTTCTATTTGTTAAATTTAGAATTTCTCAATTTTTAATTTTCTGCACAGGAGGTCCCCCCTTCTTCACCGCTTCTTATATACGGAGATATTTATCATAATCAATATTATATTTTCCTGGCTTCTGATATTTTAGATAAATTTATATTTAAAAAAAATATTATGGGCGCTTCTTCAAAGATGGCCTCACACCTGAGGGATGCATTTTAAACATTAGGTTTTACACACAGTTTCTAGAATAATACTATTTGTTGTTTAATAAAGGTATACTACAAAGGTTCCCCCCATTTAAGCGGGGTCCCCCCATCCCAAGAAATGACTTGATTAAATTAGCATGTATCTATGTAGTAGATTTAGATTTTTTTCAAGAATGGTGGTACCCCCACTCCCTCCCCCAAATCTAGAATACGCTAATTAAAATAACATAATTAATGCAATGTTGCCGGATAATAATTTCATATTCACAAAATATTAATATAACATCAGTCCACATATTCAACAAAATTGCACTAGATTCTCCCGTTTTCTCCGTTCTCTCTCTCTCTCTCTCTCTCTCTCTATCTCTCGGTTTCTGTCTCTTTATCTCATCATGATGCATTATATTGATATGTTCATTATCCTAAACAAACAACCCCTAAGTGCGTGCATAATATATGCATATATGCGTATGGGCGTGCGTGCGGCTGTGGCACATACGTTTTTGCTGATGATGATGCTGCTGCTGATACTGATACCCTGTCGCCGTTGATGTGCGTTGCAGACACGAATTCCTGCGCGAGAGCAGCTGGCTGGCGGGCCTGCGGGACACGAACATCGCACGCGTCGTCGGCCTCTGCAGCCAGGACGAGCCGATGTGCGCCCTCGTCGAGCACGCCGACATGGGTGAGCTACCGCGCTTCCTCGCCCAGCGCGCCAACGAGGACGACAATCAATGTCCGGCGATTAGGTGAGTACCTTCCGACTTGCCCACAGACACACGAGCTCATATACACATACACTAATGATACGGCCCACACATACTTGCACTGATGATAGGAAACCCCACCCCGAACACCACACCTCCTCTTCTATCGAGTTTCTGTTCATCTCCGCCGGCCACTCTTGCGTCGGATGTTGTTTATTTCCCTTGGTGCTTAACTGCCTCCCCCTTTGCCCCATTGGGAGACCATCCCAATGTTATGATGGATATCATGCAGGAAGCTTGGGATAGGAGGTTTTGTTATAATCTACAGATCTGGATTAAAATACGATTTCTATAACAAATCGCACTGGTTCGACAGTGGGGATCGATATCCTTCATGTAACCTAAATTAATGATACGAATAATACTAATATTAATGATATAATTGATGATACAAAGCCTGTCAGGGTAGGTGGGGCGAGAAACAAGGAGTGGCCTACCCGCTCCTTTGCGATTGGTTGCTGGGTACCGATGGGGCGTGACGGCGACGCCTACTTATCTTACGACCTACCATCACTTATTTATCTCCACCCAATCAGATTCCAGCTATTGATATCACCCAATCTAGCCACGTTAAACTATAAATGACGCTTAAAATCATCAATGAAATCTATTATAACTCTATAAGATTTATAACTTTAAGTTTTTCACAAATTAAATGAAATTTAAGCTATAGAAACATGTTTAGTTTCAATTAAAATATAGATTTTCTATTTTAAAATGCTATAAAAGATTCCATTGGTCTTTTCGTTTGTGAACAAATTTCTAAAGATAATTTTCATTGAATTTGTCCAGAAATTATAGATATATCTTAACTCTTATAGTGTCATAAATATATCTATAAGATTTATAGAGTCATAAATATGTCTATAAAACTTATAATTAATAATTATAAAATATATGTAGCGAAAATACGGTACTGTAAGGTAATTTGAAAATCGAAAAATGACCCATACACACACACACACAAACGTGGTGCACTCGCGTTAGTTAACAACACATATGCATCGTTACGCTGAACATAAAATGATTGATTGCCAAATCAACCTTTTCACCAATCCAATTTGGGCGCTCGCGCGTCGACGGTAGCCCGCGCACCAAACTCAATCAATAAATACTCGGGAGCCCTTCATCTACCATCAATCCCTACGCCTACTTACCCCCTCAACACGCTCTTTGTAGCACCTCCACCAACTCCACAATCTCTACTCACATACACACTGACACCTCCACACAATATAACAGTATCCTAACGCGTTCATTCATCCTCCATCTACGTGGATGGCCACGAACGAAACAGATCAAAAACTACTCAAATAAGCTTTGATTTCCCCATTTTCTCCCTTTTTAACCTTTAGCCTATTACACAATCAATGGTTAAACGGAAGTTAAATTGTTAAATTTTGATTCTATTCTTTTCTATTTTCGTGAACTATAAAATTGTTGGAATTGTAGGAATATCTAAACACCTGAATATGTTTTGCAACATTGTCTAGTGCATAAATTTTGGAGTTTATCCGAGAAATCATGCATGTTAGTATGGGAAGGGGTAAAAAGGGGAGTAGAAAGGTGGGCAGCATTCATCGACCGGAAGCGAAATCGCTTGTTTGCGGTTAAACGAGAGTGGGATAAGCGTGTGTGGGTGGGTTTAGGGGTTACGCAGGCGATATATATGCACGTCATGCGGGTGGCGGCGGCGGCGGGTGATGTTAACACGAACGTGAATGCTTTCGATTCTCTCTCGACGGTGGCGGGTGTCATGGAACGCAAATTGATTTCATATCGCTTTTCGTTTTGCCCTCGTTCATCTGATCTATCACTTGTTTCGAGATACATATGTTACACAGGTTGTTTACTTTCGTGTTGTGTAAATAATAAATATTTGTGGGATCAAATTTTCTTTTAGGACAATGTTATTTTAAGTTGTCACGTTCTGATAAAGTTGTCTATACTTTGTAAAATAAATCATAAAGGTATTCATAATACCAGAAAAGTCAATGCGGTAGAGTCAAGTATAAAAATTGGAAAAACCGTACACGAAACAGTGGAGTACTTCAAGTACTTGGGTGTCAACATAAACCACAAGGGCGTAAATCAGAAAGAAATAATAAACAAAATACAAGCAGTAAAGAGAGCATTCCATGCAAACGAAAACACTTTATTGAATCGAAGACTAAAAACAGAGACCCGATTGAAAATCTACAAAGTACTAATAAGACCCGTAATGATGTACGCGGTTGAAACAATGACAATGACAAAGGTCCAAGAAGAGGAAATAAATATTGAAGAAAGGAAAATTATAAGACAAGTAGTAGGACCAATCACTGAAGATCACAGCACAAAACGGAGAAGAATAAGTGATAACCGCAGAACTTGGAGGCGAAACAATAACAAAACTAATAAAAAAATCCAGAATAAAGTGGCTCGGACATGTATGGAGAAAAAATGATACCGATCCAGTAAAACACATAATCGACTGGCAGACAAACACCCGACGCACCAGAGGAAGACCCAGAAACACTTGCATAAAAGAAGTAGAGAAAAATCTGGTAGAGCTAGGGGTGAAAAACTGGAGGAAAAAAGCCACCGAAAGAGAAAACTGGAGAGCACTCACTACCTAAAGAAGAAATTAAGAAAGATGGGATTAATCCACCCAACAATAGGGATTTTACAACTCAAAATGAGTCGCTATACCCGGGAGGGTGAAAAAAAGCATAATTATGGTTATTTTAATAATTATGGGACCTTAGGGGTTGATTCGGGGGTGGCTATCACTGCAAGGACATTATTGTTGACATAACGTGGTAGTGACATGGTAGTCTTACACAACATGTGTTTATTAGTTGTAACAATGTGTTGAGATTCAACCCTAACATGTGTATAGGCGTTACTGTTAGAAGTAAATAATAAGGAAATAAATACATGGAACATTTCTTAAAAAGAATAATAGACACACGCATAATTTTATTGACTATGTATGTCTTAAGTATTTGCATTCATCCTGTCGCGAACCAACGTGGACGGCCCTGGTTGATGGCGCGGTGAACGCACCGATTAGAGATGTATTTGCGATGGAAGAGAAAGGGGACGTGTGCTGATTGTGAATGGCGACAGTTCACGAAACAGACCAGTATGGATTCACACGTATCGCAATGGCGACCGGAACGCATGTTTCACATATGTTCGCGAAACTAAGCAACTCTACGATGAAAAACTGGTTATTCACGACGACCTCACGCTACGGTGGTTCAGTAGCCAGTTCTTGATCGTTGCCCAGCACGGAGCCTGCCCGAGGATCAGCGCAGCAGCGCATCCTAAGCGCGCAGCGCAGACGCACTTCTAAACAAGTCAACACGGCAATTTTGTTTAGCATAGATTTTCGTCACAATAGATCAGTCTTATAAGTCTCTTGGTGATTGAAACTCGCCAGAGCTATCAGTTTGCAACACACCGAATCAGCATGCGTTCGTTCGGGTACCGCCCAATCATTGGAACTCACTTTCCTAAAATTAAGTATATATTTCCTTTCTGTGTAAAGGTATTTTTCTACTAAATAAGGTAATAATTGTTCTTTCTTACAACTTCAACAACAACAACAACAACAACTATTACTACATATACAAAATAAAAATAATAATAAACAAGAAGAAACTATACAAGAAGCATAATAAATAACACATTTTTTAATTACTATGAACGAGTTTATCGCAATTTCATTCCGGTTAAATAAAAATTTATCACTCCCTCTCAAAAAAAAGTTGCCATACTTTGAAATATGATACTCTCAACGGATGAAAATTCATTGTACTATTGGCGAATGTCAAACAGCGTGAAATATTAGCCTTTTGGACACAAGAGCAATGCGAATGAGACGATATGGTCCCGAAAACGTCGACAAAAAATGCCAATTTCGGCCCGCTTTTCCTACGACTCCCTAGACTCTACAAAAAAGAAAACACAAAACGACAGAAAACTGTCAAAAAAAGGAAGAAAAAATATTACAAACGAATTGGAATAAAATTCACCAAATAATAACAAAAAAAAAAACATTCATTATCTAAAAGTACAACTACAAATAAGCATCATAAATGCATAAATTGCAATTGCATCATTTATGACGATGAAAATAAGTATCAAATCGAAAATATGATAAAATGTTATGGCTATTTGTGCTGGCATTTATGATGGCAATTATAATTATCCATCGTTGCAGAATAACGAATGGAAGAAAAACGAATGGGGAAAAACAAAATGAAAACGTTTTGTGCATTACGCAACTGATTTTTTCAAAATATAGAGAATATAGAGAAGGAACGTAAATGCGTTGAAAAACACACACTGTTGGGAAATTGTGTGTTCAATATTCAATATGTTCAACGTGTATGTAAAAAAAGAGAGAGAATGCACAAAACTGAATACCAATAATTTATTTATAATTCATTTTTCAACTGTATTTCAGTAATATTTCGACGAAAACAAACGTTGGTTATTCGATGATGTGCAGATAACAAATATTGAATTGATATACTCGTGATAGTTGAATGAATGGATGAAAAATGGCAGTAGATAAAGCGTTTTTCATCAAATTTTTATATAAATAAATAAATGAATAAATACAAACAAATGCATTCACAAAACACTGTATTAAACTAAAAGGTAAAACCATGAAATATTTTTACTATAAATCGTATTTTATTTTGGTACTTTTAATTTCTTATTGTTATTTAACTGAAATGTATGAATTTAATTTGTTTAAAAGTGGTAGAAGTGGGCATACTCTATTTTTATGTATTTGGATCTGTGGAATTTTTATTGTACCACAATATATGTAACAAAAGATATAAAAATGGAAGAGATTAGCGTGGAGATCCTGGGAGGCTGCAGGCGGAGGTGAATGGATAGAGCTGTCGTCGGGACACGTAGTGGATAACTTTGGAATCGCAGATGACGAAGGCGGTGGCGAACTCGGTGGCGAAATCGCTGATGGCGGCTGCTGGTGTTGGAGTAGTCGGTGGAGACTGCCAGTGAAGGATTTCGTGAGGTCTCTCGGTGACGGCGGACTCAATTGTAGCGGCAGCTGGTGTCGGGCTACTTGTTGGTGAACGGTGTCGAACTGACTAGGACTGACTGAGTGAATGTGGAATCGTTGTTGGAGATGGCCTCCAGGTGAAGACGGCTGGCTGCAGAAGATGGTGTCGCAGGAGATGACGGCTTGCCGATGTCGGAGTCTTGGATTGACTGCCACAGACTGCCACTTTTTGGATAGTAATATACTAGTTATAACTTGCTGTTTGATGGTGTGGCTAAAAACATGAGGAGTGGCCTACCTGCTTGTCTGTGATTGGTGGTTGATGGCGATGCACCATGGTGCGATATGCATCGCCCCGCCTACTTATCTATTACCTACCCGGCGTTTCTGTGTTATGTACATTCATCCAATCATATGTCATGCGTCGAAACGAATCGGTGTTTTCAAATATTCTAAACCACATTAAGTGCTTTCAACGGTATTATAAATGTTTCCAAATTAGAATTTCACCAAAACTACGAATATATCGAGATATTCCTCGATATATTCGTAGTTTTGGTGAGAGACTTTTCGCAGGGTTGGAAGTGAACTCTTCGAAAAGACTTCGAAAACAACTTCAAGAGTTTTTTTCTTGAAGTATTGTGATGCCATTGTGAATTAATGCAAATTAATACTAATACTAAACTGCGTAATTAATTAGACAGTATGTGTTCAATTAGGTATGTGTGTTTGGTGTGTAATTATGTCGAAATTTTCACCTCATTACCGGGGGTGTAATTAGTGCGGCGCCGTTGTCATGGCGGTGGGTTACAAAGCTGGGATTGCCAAGTTTTATACGGCTTTATATCGCTTTGACGATGACGTTGAGAAAAGGGCATTCGGAGTGGCAGTAGGTCGTCGTCGTCGATGGTGGCAGCACGGTGAAGGTGATGAAGGTGGTAGTAGTCGAAGGTGGTGGAGGCGGTGAAAGCGGCAGAGGCAGAACGGAGGCAGTAGAAGAGAAGTCGGTAACGATAGGTAACGACCGTGCGCGCACGGCTATTATCCGAACACATCCGTAAGCGTTATCCGATTGAAACTCGCCGTCCTGTCGACATTGCCGCCTCCAATGTGATGGTACCAAACTATGACGACGGTAATAAATTATCACGCACCCCGCGAATGTTGAGTGATTAATTAATAGGTAGTAGATGAGTTAAGAAGTCAAATATGTGTGTTTCGTCACCGAAATTTATTTTTAGAAAGGTTAGAATCTAACAAAAATTAAGTGGATCCGAGTATGTAAATGGTGATTAAGAGGTTTTCATGTCGTGAATTATGTAAAATTGTTATTTGTAGATTGATTAAACTTATCAATCTATAGTTAACAATAGAATTAATGGAGTCATAGTGAAGAATTTGTAAATAAAGTTTATATTAAGTCAGAAGTATGCAGTTATTCACTGTTTTCTGATCGATATTCTTCTAGTAATTTAATTGGTTTTGTACGTTGTATAGAATACAACGTACCAAAAGCAGTGGTGGTGGAGCTAAAATTCAGGGAGTGGCCTACCTGCTTGCGGGGGAAAGCAAACGTGTTTGAAAGGCGTTAAACGCTATACAACCGAAAAACAGACAGACTAAAATTAATGGTTATATTTTAACTAAATAATTTAGTAGAAGTATTTATTTTTAGTTTCTTTGATTTTTAATGATTTTATTTAACATCAGTCCGTCCTGGTGGCCTATTATTATATTATTATTATTAGTGGTGGATTATTATTCACACACCACTTCACAGATTTACCCACCCACACTCTCACACACACTACTTAAAACATTCAACTTCAAAACAATCAACTTCAAACATTAAGACTTCACACACCAATCTACATATGTAATTCGCTAGAGGAAACTATAATCAACAACTACAAAACAATTTACACCAACTAAAAAAATTTTGTAAATAACACATGTATAAATTGTTAACAAGAAGTAAACAAAAATAAATAAAACATATCAAAGTCGGAAAGACCCACAGAGGTCGGTAGACGTTAAAATATGTGATATTATTATTATTATTATTTAACACCTTCACATAATTTTTTTCGTTTTTAACTCTGCTGCTTCTAAAACTGCTACTTATTATTTTTTTTCTTTCTTTTCTCTGTCTATTCCTTTCTTGTATTTTTTGCTTGTAACAAGAAAAGTTCCGATTTAATTTTCTCTATTAATTTTCGCCTGTCGTGATTTTTCACACCCGAAATCGAAAAAGAATCCACCTCCCCCTTCCTCGTCCACGCCCCGCTCTGTTTTAGAGGGTGGCTTTCAGTGAAAGCATACGCTGGTAGACCCGAAGTTTTATCTCGTGGTCGCCTCGCACATTATGAATATTGCCGCGACACTAATTACTGCATAATTTACAGCTGCTTAAGGTGGCACTGAAGCGCGGCTAAAGCATTGAACATTCTTACGCCTGGATTCCCTTTCATCCCGCTTTTCTTCCTCTCCAACCGCACTGGCAAGGGGACAGCCTCTCTTCCTACAACTTCCTCGAACGTCATGCTACTACCTCAAACCATTCCCCCCTTCTTGCAGCCGTTGAAGATCTTGCACTGCTACTTTTCAAAACGGTGTGCTGTAAACGAGTTATTCGGAAAACGCTCCCTCCTGATTCAATGATTTATTGCGCGCAATGACGGCGACTTTTTGTTGCTACACCGATTCTTCAATTGTGTTGCTCGCCATTAGCGTCACCGCACGCACCGCGGCGAAGAAAGCTAAACTTTCGGTGGTCGGGGAAGGCGGTTGGGAGACGGTAGAGGGTGGCGAGTGGCGGTTGAAGCAGTGTGAAGGTGCTAGGCGACGTAAAAAATGACGCGATAATTAAACTCCTGCGGAACGCGTCCGCCATTCAAACTTTTTAATTTCGCTGCGCATATTACACTGCTCCCTTTCGCCTCCGCGAAAACGTAGGCATTTAGCACAGCATTTAGTACGCTTGGTTGCTTATATCTTCAGCATCTTACTCACTATTGCACTGTTGTTACCTGTCGTTAATTGATTTAATTATAAAGCAGTTATTTATTATTTTTCTGAAGTTAGAATGCTCATATTAAATAGGAAAATATTGAAATCATCTTTAAATTCATTAAATTGTTTAATAAATTTTATTTTTAGTCGTATATTATATCAAATAATAATAATTTAAAATATTATAAAGTTACAAAAATTAGTGATTTTGAACTTTCTAGCCTGATTGCAAAAGAAAAGCCAGTACATAACAATTGTAGGCGTTAAAAATAAGGAGTGGCCTACCAGCTTGACGCTGATTGGTTGGAGGTACCTACGCGATACTACAGTACGGCGAAGCCACGCCTACTCCTCCTCTTATCTGCCTACCACGAGTTATATACAATGAACCAATGAGATTACGCTCGTGAAATCGACTCCCTAACCAGGTATACCTCTACCAAAAATACCTAAAAATACATTTTACCAAAAATATTAAATTATTTATCTGGAAAATAGACAAACCAAGTGGAAATTTAATAAAAATCTTCTCTAAACTAATAAAAGTTTAAAATTAAATTTTTAACACGTCTTAAAGCGTGGAATGTCAGTTTGAAAATCGTAATAAGCTGAATGTTGTCGTTTTTTGGGATACGTGCAGAAAGCAGCGAAACGCGTGTGGGTGTGAAAACGTTTGAAATGCCACCCAGAAACATTTCGTAACGTCGCTTTTCTCTCTTGCAACCACCATAGTAACTTAATCGATTTTCCTGCCGAGTCGGTCGCTCGTTTCGCTAATTTCCAAACGCTGGCAGTCGTGAATGGGTGGGCGGTAAATTACCGAAAAGCGGAAGTTGTCACCTTTGCCGCGCGTCCCCCGGTTTTCTGGTCAACGTTTGCCGTTTTCCCATCGATTCACAGCCGAAAACTTCGCTCTTTGCTGACCCACCGCCTCATATTTCGGAAACTATCATAATTTATGTTATGTTCCACTCTCGCCACCCCGAAACGAAATTTCCACGAGTAATAAAAACTTATTATGCAACACCAGCAACAATGGCAGAAGCCCTTTGGCTTCGAAATAAAGTCAGGGGAAATTTTTACTGTCTTCATATCGTCATAACATATACTTTATACTCTTCCGAATGAGAATGAAATTGACTGCTACAATATTAAGCATGCTGCTCTGAGCAGCTATCAACCCCTCGCTTGTTCCCTCTCTTGTTTCTTCCTTTATCCCGCCGCCACTGCTTCCGGCGGGCATCCGCGGCTGCCTTTGGGTACTAGGCTGGTTTTTACGAAGCTGCAAAATGCCAAAATACGTTTATATTCCGCGGCAGGTCGTAAACATTTTTAGAACGAGCGCCATCGCATGATTTATTTACATTCCGCCCACCTCTTTCCCTTCTTCCCAACCTCCTCATTCTCTCCTGTTCACTGTTCTCTCACAAACAGTATTACACGAATTCGTCCATGATGCGCTATTCTACAGTGATAGCCAGCCAAAAGGGGTGGTAGTGGTGGTGGTGGTAGAAGGAGGAAAGCGGGATTAACTATGGCGTTCGCGAAATTATTTCTCGCGGAAAACGAACACGGAAAAACCTCTCCCCTCGCACCGCTTGTGTGTCTGGAGCGTGCCGAATGTTCGGGGATTATGTTAATGACACCCGACGAGCCAAAACTGCTGCTCGCAGCCAATATTCATTCCAATATCGTGCAGGAAACACATCGGGGAGTCCCATATTGGCAGGCACCCGAAGCGCGAAGGGGCGAGAAAGGTCTTTTCTCAAATTACTTTTTCGCACCTTTTTGGTCCGCATCTTCCTCATCTCTATATTTTCGCATCGCACCTATCTACGGGCATGTGGTTTTAATTTAGGTTTTAGTCTTTTAGCGTTTTGACAGGTTTATTAAAAACCGGAAGTTATTTGTGAGGTTTTTGGTCGTTTGTATGACGATCTAAATTATTTTCCATCTTCTAAATTATTTCATTTAAACAGTTTTTTTAAGAAATAAATTTAAAAGTTTTACATTCATAAAATAACTAAATATCTGTAAAAAATTTCATAAATTTATCAATTTTAGTGCTTTTGTACTGATATTCATTTTGCGAATGCGTTTAATTACATAAATCTCAAGAAAACATAATAGTGGAGGAGTGGCCTATTTGCTGGTCTGTGATTGGTTGAATTTACCTGTTACTGACGCCTATTTATTTCTCCTCATAGTTTTATGGCGTTTGCAATTTAAAACATATTCTCGGTTTCTTAGTGTTTTATTTAGTTTAGTTTAGTTTTTTAATTAAAAGTCTGCTTGGCAGAATGAGATTAAATATATAAATGTCAATAAAACTATGTAAAAACATAGTGGGAGCTAAAACGAAGGAGTGGCTTCTCTCTGATTCGTTAGTGGTACGTACCTACTGACGACGCCACGCCTCCTATCAAATTTACAGTAATTTACTTGGAAACAAATATTTCTAGACATACTTTTCGTCTTTTCTATCTCAATATTTCTATCTGAATATTTCTATCTCAATATAAATAACGATATCTACCGCGGTTTTAATTCACAGCTTCCTCCTGCTGTTTTACGCCAGTTCCTTGCTGTTATATTAAAAAGCAGACGTTATTTGTGAGTTTGTGCTCGTTATAATCTGCTAATGAAAATATGGCATGATGTCTGTAATGAAAGGCAGCGCGCCCACCTGTCCGAAGGCGGCGGCATAGGTGGGAGGCGGTCCAGCAGCCCGTAAAACAAAGAAAAACGACGAAAACGACGACGTTTGCTGGCGCTTCAGGGTTTGAAGGGGTGGCGGGGAGAGGGGCAGCGGTACACAGCGGCAGTCAGTCGTGGTTGAATTCGTGCAAGGCACCGCGTGGCGCTAATATAATTAACGTTTGCTTCAACGCAGAGCCGAACACACCAAAGGCTCGTAATTAACTTTGCTCCGCGGAACGTCGAAGTAAAGCAACGATGCAATTTTACAAATTCAGAAATTTCATAATTCCATAATACAAACGTTGAAATTATTTTATTCCTAATCAGTTTATTGCATTATTTGGTGTATGTTTTTTTTTCTTTTCTTGTGCTCTACGGTTGAAAATTAGGCTTTATGTCAAAATCAACGGAATAATTAGATATTTTTCAATAGAACCAAGAGAAAATTCTGCCTTTTTAAAAATTATTTCCTGGTTTTATATCGTATTTTTTTAATTTTCCGTATCTATTTCTATGAAATAAATAATTTAATGCGATTTAATGATGGTATTAAACATTTATAGATTGTTTGAACTCCATAAAATATTTTAGAAATCACAATTTCTTAATTTGTTCCTAAATTTACGTTGAGAAGCATTGTATATGAACTATTTACATGCAGTCTATTGCGCGCCCCTAAATATTCCCTAAACAAAAATTGTCGTCCACAAACGGGATTTAAATAATCGACCATTTAATATTTTATGAAAAAGAGAATATGATGATATATTATTTGTTAAATACATTTTACTGCTTCGTAAGATCTGCTGCCTATGTTTTTTTGTGATTTATATATTTAAAAGTTAACCAATCACGTTAAAAATATCAAATTAGTAATATAAATAGAAATCCATTATCAATAATGGAAAATACATTTGCTAACAAATTAATTGTCGTTTTTTAAAAGAAATTAGGTATTTATTAATTAATTTTACAATAAATCTTTTTATACAGTTTCTTTAATTTTTATGAATATAGATGATATAACCCACCTGGGCAGCCTAGTGGGTAGAGCGTTGGTCTACAACGCAGGCAGACGGGGTTTGAGTCCCCGGGGTGGGCAATTTAACAAATGTGAATTAATAATTAATTCACACACACACACACACATACACACATATACAACACACATACTTCTACCCTACCAACAATCAACTTTCAACAATTAAAAACTTTCAACATG
>WSZQ02014875.1:0-29108 GCA_019419845.2 Weissflogia rhopalogaster | reverse complement strand
ATTGGCGGGATTTTTTCACTGAAGAAATTATTCATTCGAAAATTTAGCCCTAAAAAGTAAGAAGTGGCAAAACAATTTTGAATGAAAAAGTTGCAAGTATATCAATTTCACTGTACCTGACTCTCTCTTCACATACATTACGATTGCAAAATTGCGAAAGAATTGACATTATATTATATTACTGACATTATATTACTAACACGCGATGTTCAACTTAATCTGTGAGGGATTTATGATTTTTTTCAATTAAAAATTCGTACGATTATTGTTACAATAAAGTTCACATTCATTCAATTTCTTATTGTAAAATAAGCAGACTTAAACGTCTGAAATACACAAATTGAGACTCAAACAAAGGTTTTTGAAAGACATTTAGAAGTGTAAAATTCATTA
The DNA here is from genome assembly GCA_019419845.2 of Weissflogia rhopalogaster. NCBI lineage: Eukaryota > Metazoa > Arthropoda > Insecta > Coleoptera > Staphylinidae > Weissflogia > Weissflogia rhopalogaster. The sequence continues at coordinate 28,715 of WSZQ02014875.1, read as the reverse complement.
AAAGTAACCGCGCATAATCTATTTATGCATTGAGGTTACAAATGTTGTGGATGAATCAAGGCGCCATCCATCGAACGCATCACTTTACGCACGTACGCGACGTGGTGCGGCGTGCGTGCGTGCACTTCGTTTGCATCTCGGAGGGAGGGTCGTAGAATGCATCCGATTCGTCGTCAACCGACACAGAAATTCAAACGGCGCGCATTTCGGTCCCGTGGGGTGAATGTCCTTTATACGAATTCTTCGCGCGCGTTTGTGTGAGCCGTCTATGGACTGGTCATTGGTCGCGCATTATAATTGTAGGCGATTGACGATTACTGCCTCCGGCTGCTTTGCAACGTCCGAATGGTTTTACCTCATTATGGAAAATGGTTTTAAATTGTTACGATTGTTTTGAGGGCCTTGTGAAAGTAGATATTTTACGAGTATCCTTGTAATCTTTGGAAAATAATTGCATATAACTAAATAAAAAATTAATTCCAAATAACCATAAAAAGATCGAAAACATATCAACAACCGGGATTAAGGAGGAGATTGATGAGTATGCGTAGGGGCGTCGAACGCAAATGGAAAAATCGCGACACAACAACACACATGACGACGATGCACCGGCCGGCCGGTGTTTGGAACCTCATGCATTGCTTGTGTTTGGTAGCATCGCGATCGCTGCTGAGGCAAAACATGTTTATCTATCTCTCAGCGACGCAATGTATATTTAGATTCTTTCGCGTTGCACCGCAGGCTGGTCAGTGGTAGGGCCGTGGCGTGTAAACGACTTCATAATCATATTGCCAACATTTGTGAAAATTGGCCAACCACATGTGCCTTGTGCCGCAAGGTACAAGTATTAAGTGTGAAGTTCTTTGATTGTGAGATGCCTCGAAACCTTTGAAATTGTGCCAACATGTGTGATGTTTCTAATCGAGTGGCAGAAATTTGATCCCCCGCACTTCATTGGCAGGACAGCGTGAGTCTCTGCACGTAAGCAACAGGTGAGCGAGAGCGAATCTCTCTCGCAAGAACGTTTTGTCGGACACTCGCCGTTGGCTCGCTGCATTTGTTCCTACGTGTGTACCTTGCGTCTGGCATGTGGAGTGCGTGGTGCGACCATTGGACGCAAATTGCGAGCCAATGAATGCCCACCGTTACGGGATCGCCGATGCTATTTATAGAACTTCGTCGCCAACTTGTTTGTTGTGATTGCTACTCGTATTTTGCTGCAAGGATAGAAGCGCATCGTAATCGCGTTTACGCTCAAAAAACAAACGAAGCTGCTGGGTTTTGTATTTATTCGACTTATAAACTCGACGATTATATGTTAATATGCGCGTTTATTATAATATCGACTATATTATATCCGTATTTAAGAAGTTTAGTTATCAATCTGCGCACGTTTCTCTTTCGGAACTATTCTAATGAGTGATTTTCTAAAGAGAAACTGATTTTGAATTATTACTATTTACTAATCTTTTCTTACACTTGTGCAATATTTAACTTGGGTACGCACAGTCATTTCCCTATGACTTTCAACGCCTAGAATACGTTAATTATTGCCAAAGAATTCGATACTTTAATTTCGGAATTTTAAAGTTTTTTTCATTTCGATGTTCGAATGTTTTGGCTATAATTTATAATAATTTGTTCCTGGCACGAGCATTGCACCCTGCAGACTCGTTAAAATAGATACATAATTATATCGAAACCACTACTGAACTTACAAGATCCAAAGGAATGTATGAATACCATTATAAACGTTCTACGTACCATGCTTTTCTTTAGTTCTCAACTTTTTTTTAATGGTAAACATATTAAATAAATGTGCATGCATTACAATGGGTAATTTAATTTATTTACTTCACAAACGTTTCGTTAAGTACATGATTTGGGTCATTACAAACGTTAAATGTATAAGTTTCTTCAATATTATGCTTTGACTTCCCTCATGACTTATTTCTCGACTCTTGTACGAGGGTATACATTACATTATCTTTGAATATATTGCAAATAATGACAATTTTAAAACAAATATACATATTCATACTTAAATGGAATAAATTGCCATAAATCCCAAAGCAGCTCAGCGCTTTTACGATTGCATACCGTATTTATCAGGTCGTTATCGTCCAACTTTTCCTTATCACACGCTGATTTCTTAACCAGAATATGGTTCGGGTGTTTATAATGTACATTTGTCAATATTTTGGGTCGGAGCATCAACGCGACAAGGTCATAAAACCGGGTACAAATCTCTAGTTAATGATATCAATGCTTATTTATTGTAGAAATGTATGTGTTTATGGAAGTGCTCCTTCCACAAAAAGTTCTGCTATATTTATGGTAGTTGATACTGAAGAGATTACATATGTACCTGGACACTGAAGCAGGTTTTCGCCCTCTTCAATCGTTTGGGGAGCGTGCGCCGAATTCTTAAGCGCCTATGCACCCACCTGCCCCCGCCCCTTTTAATGGTCTCAGTTTAGTGACGAATGCTCGGACGGACGTTCCATGATTTTGAAATATTCAAACGTGATGCATTAAGATGTGGTCAGGTGGCTGAGTTTTAGGTGGTGGTGGTAGAGGCGCGTAAAGTAATGCAGTGCTTTTCTTGTTTGCAGATTTGCTTAGTTAGTGAGCTGTAGCCATCCCTTAAAAGCACACCATGTTTTCGTTTCACAAGCCAAAAGTGTACAGATCGACAACGGGTTGTTGCATTTGCAAGGCAAAGTCTAGTAGGTGAGTACTATATTCTACGTTTTTATTACTTCTAATATGAAATAATTTTAAAAGGTTGTAACCAGAACGCATGTTGAAGAAAACATTTTATAAATTATCTATAATATCTAATGTTAACAATGGTAAAGAGTAAATGAAGAAAATATTTAAGTAAATACGATTTCTTACTCTAGTTCACGATTCACCGACAGCAAGAGGTACGAAAGTGATTTCATCAAATGCTTCCATCTGAAAACACCGCGCCATGGTGAGATTTGCAACGCTTGCGTGTTGCTCGTCAAACGATGGAAGAAATTACCGCCGGGATCAACACGCAACTGGCAACACGTACGTACTACTGTTTTATGTCTTCGTACATAATCAAGGAAGCTAGGGTAATTTGTCAAATGGCGTTCAATTTTGAATGCAAAAAAAATAGCTTGGGACAAATGTCAGGACCTACTGACGTTTTGCGAAACTTTTGTTGAAACTCAGCGTAAGCTGGTGATGATCTTACGAAAAATGAAACTTTGGTATCGATCACAGGTGGTGGACGCACGCGCCGGTCCCGGGATGAAGTCGATGACGAAGTTTAAGAGTAAGCACAAGAAGCAGCTAGAGGACGCCGCCGCTGAAGTTGGAAGCAAGCCACCGACATCGAGTGGGCCGGGCCGAAAGAAGAAACATTTCGAACGTGAATACAGTCCGGCCAGTGACAAGAGTGACGGCATGCCGGACGCTGAGATGGATATGGGCATGGATTATCTCTCGGAGATGGCGGCGAGCGGAGGATCGAGTCGGACGAATAGCCCTGGAGGCAGCGATTGCGAGGACAGCAATATGCAGATGAGCAGCAAGACGTCGAGGAGGCATAAATCTCAAGCAAAACGGAGGGACAGTTTGCCGATTGTTAGCGAATTTATCGATATGGATGTTTGGAAAAAGTAAGTTTTTTAAAACATTATACAATGTATCATCTAAATGAGCCATATTTAACACTGTGTGTCAAATAAGTATCAGTACTTACTATTAATATGGGTAAATAATTTGGAAAGCTAATGGATGGCATTAGTGACATTTTCGATACCAAGTATCGATACTTTCATTCGATTCTTTCAAAATTTTAAATGTTACATATTAATACTAAATGTATTATGTTTGTTTACAGAGTGAAAATTTGTTGTGGAACAATTTTTGAAAGTCCCAATGGAGAGTTTCTCGTGGATATTCGCTTCCTGAAACCATGTCGGGCACGTCTGAGCTGCAAAGTCTCTTCGCAATTGGCTGGCACACTACCGAAGACGGACGCGGACATCTCCGCTACCAAGTCGTATTCAGATAGCAGCTCAGACAGCGGCTACGACGAGTCCTCCAACCAAGGTAACGGTGAGAATACGACCAACTTCTCACCAACGGCGACGAGCTCGACCTTAACGCAACCGAAGCAAGTTAGTATAGCGCCCTCCCACGACGCCAATTAATGCCAGCTCTCTCTAGATTGTTTTAATTTATTGATGATTCTATATATTTACATATATTACCTATCAGAACTATTCATTTAGGAAGCGAGATACGAATTGATGCATATTTATTCTAAACGAAGAGATAGGGAGAGAAGCGGGAGGAGCGTTTTTAAAGACATTGTGTTTGCATGTATTTTTTTGTTGTTCTCTTGCCGACAGTACAAATACGATATTTTACAATTGCACGGCGGGTTCCGTATGCAAACTGTTGGACGCGATGACGATTACCGCAATTTGCAGACTTTTTACAAGTATGTACACATCGTCTGTGAGTTTGCATTACCGAATGCCAAGACTTAAAATATGGTAGAATGATATTTACACAAGAGGGAAGCGTAAAGTTGTTTGTTAACAAAAAGTGTTTGTATCTTTTCTGGCAATTTATCGTGCGCGATAGGCGAGAACAGTAAGAACACTTTTGTTAGAATTCAGCTTAAGAATACATTATTTATTCTCATAGAAACAAAAAATAACGAAACGCGATCTACGATTGGGTCCAATTATGAGTCGCTTATTCACAATCGTTTGCGACGCGCAAAATAAAACAACCCAAGTGCGAAATGTGCCCGCACATAGTAAGAAATTCGTTGATCATATTACAATCATGGTGTCTTCTTATTGCGCAACTTGCTGAATACAGCGAGCGAACTAATCAACACTTAAACAATTACATTACGAATGTTAACACTGAACTGCCAACTCTTAATAAGATGCTAACAAACAAAAAGAAACAAAGTGTTCCTCTTATAATTAACGTTTGAATTATTGAAGAAAAACGATGAAAATGGACAAAAACAAGCAAGAGTTTAAATTAATTAATCTTGTTATTTACGGAGATAAGAAATTTAACAAAATATTGTGTAAACGAAATGACTGTTTAAGCGTTAGTAGATGGGACGGCAAAGATTGTTGAGGAGAATGTTTGTATATTGTATTGACCAGAGACAGCAATATCATTAGTGTGAAAACGCGATGGGAAACACTGGACGATTTGCATATTTTACATCCTGGCGTACACGAGCAAGTAAAACGAATGAGCAATGTGTGAAACGCCTACAATTATAGACTGTAAGCCTAGTCCTCTAATCAAATAACTGCAATCGTAGACTTATTCAGAGAGAGAAATTATTATACACACAAAGAGCGAGCAAATATCTATAAATATATACCAAAACTACACAAAGAACTACAAAGTATAAAATGCGAAATCATACCAAGTCAGAAGCAAGAGTGAATCTCTAGTGTCACATGCATGTTTGTAACGATAGCGAATTTGAATCGACTTTGAAAACAACTGTTGCATTTTATGAAACGCGCGATGATTGAAAACGTTCTCTTGAAGGAATGAAAACAAAATTCGAAAAATTACCAAATTGACGTCATAAGAGCCTGAAAACTGTTCGGTGCCTTGATCCACCTTAATAGTGTTTAATCACGTAACCAATTCGACCAATGATATCGGCTTGAAACGTGTTTTTATTTTAAAACAATGCAAGCCGATATTGTGCGTCTCACTCGAAAGACTGAAGACCGTCGTCTTGCAATTTTAGGGCCTTGTGCACATATTAATTAAGCGTAAACAAACTGAAATATGAGAATAGGAACGAATTAAAACAGAGCTAGAAAACAATTTTTGTCCAGACCGGCAACGGCCATCACAAAATAATGAGGGAAGCATTGATGTGAGCAGTGAACGAGAGAAATATTTATTAATTATAATAATATATACCTACTATCGATGTAATTATGAAGCATGGCGTTTGTGTAGAACGCGTGGATCTCATGAATACAAGTTAATTAATCAACAATTATCCATCTATTAGTTAATTACGGTTAAGTCAAGTTTAGGATGCTCTTCGCGAACGATAGTCGCAGTCAAGTCTAAATTTGCAATAAATTAAATGAATGTAGGCAAAATTGTGGAAATTATTTAGGCAAATATGATTTTTTTTAATTCTTTTAAGAAGATCCCAACGTACTTTTATATAAAAAAATTAATGAAGCAAAACAGTAATGAAACATGTATTTAGTATAATTATTTTATAAAATAATGGAGTATGCATAGTCAAAACTTATTTTTATCAAAATAGATAAATTCTAATTAAATTCTGCAGACTTCTCCATGTACGTTGGTATCCTCTGAATTGATTAAATTTTATGCGACAACTGAAAAACGTAGACGCTGAAGGAATATTTATTATTAAAGTATTACTATATTTGTATAATATATGCATAGTTATAAGCAGAATCATATGTTGGCAGACGATGGAAGTACAAGTATATGATGCGCAAACCTAATCAACACGTAGTTTATAATTATTTATTTGAAGCGATTTATCATTAAAGGGCAAAATGTACCACAATATTGCAGAGATACAACAGTGGAATCACGTCTAACAGAGTGATTGTTATGTACTTAGATGTCCATTTGTCATGGCAAGAAGACAGAAGTCAATATGAGGAACGTACATACATCTCATACATAATAATCACTGAAATTTGCTCTAAAACATCCGAAACAATATCCACTCTTGAAAGTTTTAAATAGGTACAATTGTAGTTACAATAATTTCATGCAAACATTAGAGAATCAAAAAAATGGCGAGAAAATGGGGAAATGCAGGCTGACAATGAGATCAATCAATTAGTGAGTAACGCATGAAGCAAAAATTCTAAGAATATTATAAGCATTAAAGAAATTGGCGAAAACGAATAATTAGATGAAATTTGCACAAATATTTAGGCCAAAACTATTTGAAAAATATATAAAATTTTATAAAACATTGTTGAAATTAAATTTAAAAAATAATAAATTGAAAAACAAATGCGAAACAAAAGACAGAGAACTGGGGACTAATTGGTTATTGTTGTAGAACAAAAATACCTTATCTCGATGAATAGTAGAAAAAAATTGCATTGCTGCCATTATAATTCCATTAATTTTGATCAAAATAAGGAATAAGTAAAGATGTAAACGTAATAAACATGTGCAACTCAATGCATTGAATGCACCGGAATGTATTTTATCGCAAGTAAAACATCAACGTTTGATCTTCCTTTAAATACTCAAATAGATTTTCTAACTGGCTATATTTGGGGTGTACTTTGATGCATTTGACGTTTGCATTGAGGGTTTTGAAGACAAATGCTATACAATTATGTTTAATATGGAAGGAAACAAGTTTGCCAAATACGAAAGGTACCCAAATGTTACTAAGAGTAATTGTTGAAGAACGCAATAACTATTGTAATTTTTAATAAGAAAATAATAAAATAAAATAAAAACAGCAATTGTTGAGGTGAATATATATCACGAAAATGAGGGGATACGTTCGTTTTATAATATAAATAATTGACGAGGAGGTTGAACTATTAATTATTATGATGGAATGCTCTTATCTTAGACTAATTGATATGAGATTTTTATATGATGAAAACGAACGGATATTTGATGTGCGGTGTTTTTCGAAACCAAGTTTCTTATACACGAAAAACTTTTGAATACAAGTAAATTATTACGAAAATAAGTGGGAAAATAGAAGAAAAAAATGAAATTAGGCAAAAGTGTAAAGCGTTATGTGTAATCCAAAATGTACGCTGCGCAACAAAGTAGCATGACCATTTTGTTGCGCATTGTGCCCGTGTTGTGTGAATGTATATTATACGAATGATGAAGGGCTTCAAAAGTCGACTAAACTAATTGTAAGTGAATTTTAAAATGAAGCAGGACTTGTTCGAAACGAATTTTGTACGTTTGTACACACGATGAAAGTAAACTAGAGGCGAGTATATGAAAATAACGCGCACTTTCTTTTCAATCAATTGATTTACAGTCATAATAATTTACCAACAAAATTTCTTTGTAACCATTTGCAGATTTTCTGCACGCATATTGATTTTGTAACGTTCATTTTAACGTTGTTGTTTATTTTGTATTTAAACGTTGTGTATATTTCTTGTATGTAATCGTGTATATTATGTGATAAACTTGAGCGCAATTCCATTTTCGTTCGCTGATTTATGCTGGTTTACGCAAATTGAGGGAAATTGATTGTAAACAATACGGAGAATCTTGCATTGATGAAACGTTATGTGTAAGTGTCCAAAAAATTCCATGAAATGTGAAAGAATATTACTTATTGTAACTAGTATTATTAATAAACATTTTAAATACAACTTTGTAGTTTTATTGGAAAATTAACGAACCTTGAAATCAAATTACATTCATTGTTATTGCAAATCTAGGAAATTCATCTTCTTGTTGCAAATTGATGCAAACGTATTAATGTTGCACTTACTCCAAATACGAATACATTGATATTTTTGTTTCAGACCTCATATTGTTCTATTTCGAGAATCTCTGTTACAAATAAATTATATTAAAATGAGTCTCTCGCATTTAAGAAGTTTTATTATTTATTTTTCGTTTGTTACAAATTTCCATTCGTACATTACAAAACATTGAAATCTCATTTTCTGTACTAAATAAACTAAAAATATTACAGCGTTTTCGTTTTAACCCCTTAAATTTACGCAAGGGGAATGCCGCCTAAGTGGCGTAGTGGTCGAGTGGACGGACCTGAACGGGGAGACCGTGGGTTCAAACCCCGGTGGCGCCGATCACCCTTCCCCTGAGCCAGCGCTCGCAAGTCGCGACTCGGATGGGGTTCGCCGCGCGGCGGCGAACGTGAATGATTGCATCCCGTCGGGATAACAAACTACCGCCGCGGAGCGGCGGATGACCATTCTATTTTGCTAAAACGAATGATTAAAATACAATTATGAAAAAAAAAACTCAATCCAAGCATTGCCACAAGCAAGCCTCGAACTCGCGGCGCCCAGATACCAAAGACACGCCTTAACCACTAGACCAACATTGTATACACCAAAAACCAGTCTCCGAACAAACTAAAATGGTATCTTCTGCAACAGGATATTAGTTTCTATAAGAAAATCTAAAAACATTCTGAAAAACATAATAAAGAAATAATTTCTTTTTCCAATTAATGATATTTTAAAATTTCGGGAATGGCCGAAATAATCGAAGCCATATGATAAAGTTAGGTTATATTGAAAAACAAGCAAGTGACATCTGTCTAAAATGAATAAATGTGGCAAACTAGATACTCTTGTAAAACATAAAATAATAAAATAAGCAAACATTAATGTAGGTATATTTTCAGGTAAAAGAGTTAAAGGATTTAGGCTGTACTTCAGTGCAAGATGCGTCGCTATGTGCGTTTACATATTTGGAATTACAACGAAGTAGGTATTTATTTTTCTACGCCTAATAAATAAACTGATGAATGTCTTCCACAGGAAAAGATGCGGAATTAGTTGATCAAATCAGCTACCATTATAACTCACACATAAATAAGCTATATTGTCAGGCCCTTACATTGGAAACTGGACGAATTTACATTTACGTTCCAATTAGTAGTTCGTCTAGTTTAGATCATCAGACATGGGAAGATTATTTCTCGCTGATTCCTAAAGAATCTGGTTTGAACTCGTAAGTTTTTATTTTAAATGTTAATTAGATATTTATATCCGTGCGTTAGTTTAATTTTAGCAATTTGGGAACCGGAATCTACACACGTTTTCTACGAAGTTACAAAAGGTTTAGGATCACCTTCTAGAGAAAAAGAACGAGAAGAGTTCAAAGGTGAACAGAAGTCAAAAAAGTTAGAACACAGTGAAATACCTTCCACATCACAATCCAAACGAAAATATGATGAATTATAGTAGCTAAATCTACTTGTAATAGTTTTATTAAAATAGTTTACATCAATAATACAATATTATTGTTAAATATACTTTTTATAAATGATGTTCCAAAATGCTTTCATTCCACACTCCCCATTGTATTACAGTTTCAAGCAAACAACACTTAATCCTCTAAATCTCAATTGCAACCAGTGTTCATTGAAATTGTTACAATGTATAATTTATATAATGTATATTAAAGCATCGAAAAGTGGGTATATATATACATAAATATGTGGATTTATTACGATTAATAAATGTAATGTGTATTTATCGACTACAAGGCAATAAAGTTTAAGAATACTAACAAGATACCATAAAAATTGATCGTCCATAATTAATTTGCATCTGCATGTTCACGGAGTCTAATAAATAAAATAGATTTACTCAGTATAGGCTAGAAAATGCAGTAATCATGAACTCACTCAAAGTTTCCTTTTTTGCTTGAATATACAAGTTGTATGTAATGAAAAAATAGTCGCGATACTTACGAACAAATGGAGGCACAATGTAAAATACATTTGCAAAATGCAAATGATCCCGAATATGCCCTAAATGTAAAAATGGCTTTCTCTCTTTATAGAATTCCGATACAATGGTTACAAATGCTACTCCACATTCTTTCAATATTATAGATTAATTATTGTTCAGTAATATATTACGCAGTCTTTGCTTCATACCTTGATAATGTTAATTTTGGCGTTTCCCCAGCCGCACTATGGCAGGCCACTTTAGTCACGTGTTTCAATCATTTTGCTCGTTTCACGCTGCCTTTCTGAGATCTCATTAACTTAGACGTTTACAAATTACTATCGTGGGATGCAAATCCGATAACTAAAGACCTAGGAAACGATTCAAGAAACGTTTTTTTGTAACAAATATCATTGCTTTGCTTGAGGTGTTTCGCTTGGTTGGCATTCATTTTGTTCGCGTCGTGTTTCAGGCTGCGAACCGCTTCAACACCAATCAGCCATATAGGTGAAATCTTTGAAGAGTAGTTGGTCCTTGTCAGTCAATATTCGCGGCTCCTTGGGCGGAGACAGGGCTGGTTTCTCTTCTGTGAACTCAACATCGAAATTGCTTACGTCTTCCAAGCCATCCTACGGGTAAAATAAGACCAAAAATGTAATTTATGCCTAGAACCATTAATAAGAAAAATAAGAGTACCTACCACAGTCGGTACGAATGGTGGTTTAACTTTACGATGAAGTAGGTCATCCCATTGAATCATTCTGAAGAATGCCTGCTTTCGGACGTCCTCGGCATCTCTATCACTTGAACCCAGGCGACGGTCTGGATTCTTTCGCAATAACTAGAGCAATATTCAATCAGTACCAAATTCATATTTCATATTGATAGTTGAAGTAGAAATTGCAAAAAGTATCGAGCTTTTGCTATCGAACTTGTTAACTTACTCTTCTCATAATTGCAATTGCTTCTAAACTCAAGAACCTAGGATAACGAACTTCCTCGTTGACGATGGAATCAAATACTTCTTCCTCATCTTCTCCAGGGAAGGGACTCTCACCAACCAACATCTCAAATATGAGTACACCTAAACCCCACCAATCAACGGCTCTCGTGTACGACGTCTCCGTGAGCACCTCGGGAGCAAGGAACTCAGGTGTTCCGCAGAAGGTACCAGTGCGATCGCCGAAACCCATTCCCTCCTTGCACAGCCCAAAGTCAGCGATCTTGACGTAGCCCTCAGTATCAAGCAACAAGTTGTCCAGCTTCAAGTCGCGATAGATGATCTTGTTCTCGTGGAGGAACTGCAGACCGAGCACTACACACGACGCATAAAAGACGGCACGAGGTTCGCTGAAGACATCTGCGTGAATGTGCATCATCAGGTCCCCGCCGGCAGCGTACTCCATTACGAAGCAAACGTGTTGCTCGGTTTGGAAGCACGAAAAGAGGTTGACCAGGAACGGGTGGCGAATCGAATTTGCCACTTCAAAGATGCGCTTTTCAGACAACAGCGATTCTACTTCGTCGCGTGCGATTATATCGCCCTTCTTCAGAGCCTTAATGGCGAAATATTCGCCCGTATTGCGATACTGTGAGAGGATGACTTTGCCAAAGTGGCCACGACCCAAGACGCTGATCAACTTGAAGTTGTCCATAGACATGCCCACTGGTGGCATCGACAAACGCCTGGATTCATACGAGGTGGTGCGGCTTAATACTTCTCGTGCGATCGGACGTCGTGGTTCAATTATCTAGAAAATTCATTGTATTAACGCTACAATCAAAACTCCACCAAAATACAACAGCTTGCATCTCTGAAATCTCGTCGAGAGATTAGGTGAAAACGATGCTAGCGCTCCTTGATTCAAAATAATGTTAAAAATTAAGATGAAAAAATTATCAAGTAAAATGTGTATTAGTTGTTATCGTGCATATATCTGAGAGGTTCACGTGCGAGAAAAACATTCCATAAAAGAAAGAAACCACAAACGTCTCTACCTCGTCGTCCTCGGGGAACTCAACCACCGGCTCCGAGGCCGACAACTCGACCTGATACAGTTGGTGTTGATGGGGTTCGTAAGCAACCGGTGTGCTGGGCGTGCTCGGAATGATTAGAGGCCCCACGCGCGTTTCGCGCTCGTCTAGGAAGTCAAAGGCGCGCAACGCTGCGCTCTAGAAAGAACACGCAGACAAATGCAAAACGATGTGCATATTGAGAAAAATACAAGAACCACTAGCACATACTAAGTGAAACGAGATCAAAATTTAAAATATTTAAACTGTCCAATCCCCAGAATAAAGTAAATATCTATAATATACCTCATCATCCATGGAGTTCATACGTGGTGGTAACGGTGGTGGAGTTTGTGGTGGTATCATTTTCCTTGGAGCTGGTGCTGGTGGGGTTTCCACGGGAAGCGCTGAAACATTCAAACCCAGCGGCCGTTGACCACCAAGACCACCGATTTGTGGGTCTGGGATTTCTCCTGGTGTTTCCGCCTTGTCCTCAGGCGGATTCTCAAACTCTAGTTTATGTGACTCTGGTGGGCTGGGTGGCCCACGGTTCTCTCCTTTTCTCTTGAGCAGACGACCCCATGTGGCAACATTGATGTTCATTTGATTCGCCCGCGGGAAGTTCTTAATTTCCTGCTTGAAGATTTTACGCTGACGCTGAAGCTTCGGTCGTTGGGTGATCATTGGATTGAGGAACTTTATCTCTGCGAAGAGCAGACCTTGAGGTTCCAATTGTAATGCCATACCATGGCGGACATCATCAATGAATTCTTCCAGCTTGAGAAACTTGATAGCGCACAATGAACGCCAGTCTTTCCAGTAGATTCCAATCTCGAGTTCTCGTGATTTATCTAGCTCGATCGAGAATCTAAAAAAAATAAATAAAGAAAATAATTTATGACTACTTTCTTTGTAATTAATAGAAATTACCGTTGATCCCAGGCTTGTTGTGAGCAAGGTTTCCAATTGGTTTGAGCAACTAGTTGATTATCTAGTTTAATCAGTGCCATTATTTCATTGCTAATTTCGTTTTTGACAATGTAGCTTTTCGAGGAACTGCGACCAGTGACGCCCTTCATGAACGCTCGCAAGTCACTTGGGCTGGAGGTGACATCACGGTCGCGCATCGATCTGCCCGGCACCTCCTCCAGCAAATCCTGACAGCCCATCAAGCGCACCTCCAGCGTGCCGGTAACCGCAGCCGTCCGATTAAAGGTCGACAGTGATGTATTGTACTTTTTGTCGGACGCCTCAAACGGCTGCAGGCTGGTGTAAACCGGAAGCGGGCTCGCCGCCTGTACATTCTGCAGCTCACGCTTGAGCAGCTCAGCCGCTCGACTATCGGGCGGCAGTTCTTGTCGCCGCAGTTCAAGCGACTTTTTGAGCAGGTCCAGCTTTTTACTACTTGCCGACAAACTAGCCTGAGCCTGAAATGAATAAAACACTCGCTATAAGTCATAATTATCGAGAAACGGATACGACGTGTAATTAAACCAGTACTCACATAAATGCATTCACAAACATTGATCAATTAATACAAAACATAATCCGGTGTAATCAAAGTAGCAACAAAATATGGTCGAGAATTAGTCTTGACATATGTACATTCCATGTAAAGAAAATGATATGGAGGGAAAAAGAGCTTTATACACAGTAAGAAATTGTGGAAATTAACTAAAAGTCTGTGTAACCTATGTGTGAGACACTTCGATTGCCTTCCTTGCGTGGTAATGTTGGTTCTTCAGGCGGTACCGACCCTCGTGCCGCACCCTTCCAGTTGTAGTAATTATTGTACTGACTGTCTACGGACCTGGCACGTGTCCTTGAACCAAATTGTTGAAAATACTCGCGACAGTGATCACATTTACAGTCAGGATTCTTAGCTGGGCCAATATGATGACCAGGTTTCCTAAAAACATCGACAATCCTTCCAAACTTTCGCGCCACTTCACGTTGTTCAGTAAAAACTCCAGGATGAATCGTAAACGGGGCTCTCAGTGCCGGATTGGCAGACATCTTCTTGCTTATTATTAATATACTAGGCGATTTACATGCACTGACTTTATTTGTCTGCTCGTCTACAACTATAGCCCCACGTAACGGTAATTTCTCCGCAATTTTGGTCGCAACAAGAGGTTTGTTTATGGTCTCGAGATTATTGTTCGAATCTTGTATGTTTGGGTCAACTTGCCGTCGCTTCTGAATGTCATCTTTGACAATACTCCATCCTTTCTCGGAACCACCATCCGAATAATCCGAATCGTCGCTTCTCAAAAGTCGCTTCTCAAAATACTCGCGCATCTTTTGTTGCTGGAGATGATGTTTCTGTTCTACTTCAGGCGACTTCCACTGTTTTTGTTTTTGATTTAGCCACACATTCTCCATTTGTTTTATACGATGTTTGTCTTCGGAGTCTGCATATTCGAAACTGTCACTCATTTGCACACTTGGTGTTTTCAACAGGTCTATTTCAGGCTGTTCATCGATGCTAGATCTGGTTGCGTTCAATTGACTTGTCACAGATTGTAACCGTCGCGGCACAAAATCCAAACTTTCAGTTTGTGCTAAACTAGAGCGGCTCCAACTACCTAAATCTGAGTAGGTATCCTTCCAGGAAGTATCATCAGGTCCTTCCTGAACGGAAACAGATTGCGTTGACCATGATGGTGGAACGGAAGAACAAAAACTGGACCCAAAGTCACGCGAATCCCTCATTCCGCCGGAAAAGGAACTTCTAGACGGATACCCACTACTTATACCATCTTGTTCGCCATATTCAGATTTTGGTTTGGAGCTGGATTTCCCAGGTTTGGATTCCCGTCTTTGTTCCGCAGACGATTGCATGTGATAAGGTAAATTGTCATCTGATCTTTTATGTGTAATGCGCACTTTGCCAGACTCGAAAACAGTCTGTGGTGAAGACCCCGTTTTATCGTCTGTTTCATTCGACGATGTAGACGACGAATCCGAATCCAATTCGGTGCCGGTGCAATATACATCAATATGAACAGTGCGTGGCTTCTTATTCGGATCCGTATTTGATGTGGATGTAGTGTCCGAATTCTTCACGTCTGGTCGGAGTGTCGAAGAAGGTTTCTGAACCGGAGGATTTCTAACAATTTTTCTGGGGCCCATCTGAAAGTAGAAGTAGAATAAGAAAAACAATCTCTTCCCACTGAGAGGTTATTTACCATTCGAGACGAATCCAAACTATCCGTAGTGAACGATGATATAGATTCCGTCCCTCGCTGAAAAATGGGCTCTGTTTTCCGACGAAAATTGTAAGCACCTCGTTTCTTCATATTCCTCTCCCGGTAATCCTTGTTATTACTCATTCTCGCGTGTTTAAAGTCAAAACTATCCATGCGAAGGAAGGGCGACGTGCTCTTATCAATCATTTCATACGTCTGCACGGCGGCATCTCGCAACTTATCCATTCGGGGAGGTGAACTTTTCGATCTTTCATGATCACGACAGCTGAATGTCGTCGCTCGGGATGGTCGTTTACTGACATACTCCTCACTCTCAGGCACTGGGGAACATCGTCCGTCATCCGCATAGTTGGAATGATAACACCAAGGGTCCCCACAGCCGTAGTACGCATCTCGGCTACACTTGCGCTGCTGATCACACCTGAGCGTGGGCGTTTGGCAGCGCAAGCTGTGCGTTCGTGACGTACTACCCTGACTATGCGTCTCCAAATCATCCTGTGGGGCCTTCAATTCCATCACATTCGTGGAGAGCACAATGCTGCACGTGCTGCGACATCGGCGATTCTGCATACTCGGCAAATTGCCACCATCGCGGGGGGGTACGTCAGCAAGTCTACCATGCAGAAAGTTGTTGCTTGTTGATATTGCGCTGCCATAACCGGACGAGTCCATTCCCGCGCATTTCTCCGGCGGAGTCGACGTGAATATCATGTTACCCTTCTCAAAGCCGTAGCTGGAGTCAGCATCGCGCTGTGGCGTCGTTGAATCCTGCGATGACCAGGTGTATACCATACGCACACCATTTTCATCCTGTTCGGTGTACGCTTGCGGCGCGCCTGTACCATCCGGTACACCATCATGACTGATGGTAAATTGTGCGTGAACAGTCCATTGTTGGCTGGGGTCCGCCCCTGTTGATGATGCCTTCGTACCAAACATTCTCGCTTCCGCTCTGTTTGTTTCTATTACATAATTTACGCTACTGCAACAGTAGAAGTTCAGTGACTTACATGCAAAGCGCCTGGGAATAGCTTAAGTCACACTCGCACGGATAGACTGGTCTATTTCGTGACCTATTTTGAACATGTGTCAAAACGTGCGCGGCAACTTTTTTGCTCTCGCGTCTACAGGTGCGCTCGTTGATCCAGATTTAAGTCAAAATCGGACCGCGTTAGAGTAAAAATGATGGAAAGTAGGTGAGAAATCAATGTCGGCGTAATGCAGTGCGCAATAAGTAGTTGGCAAAATTTCGCAATGCCGATGCGACGATGTAAAAATAACTTGTGCGCAACACACAGCAAGCCTTCAATTCTTCACTTTTGTTGCCCTATCAGATGTAGTGTAACACTACACGGCAATGTGCGATGCACTTTATACGTCACAACGTTTCTATCAAACACTTCCGTAACTCTTTTCTTGATGACGAACTTTCGTATCGTTTCTCCAGATGGATCGTTTCACTCGTTTTAGCACTCGTTTCAATTCTCAGTCTCATTCGATGATCTTTCAGCGATCTCTGTGTGTACTTATGAAGCTCGTTCGATTCAGATACGCACGCATACCGATTGCTCGTACAATCGGTCGCGTACTGAAAATGTTTTGCCGCTAGACTTCATTCGGTGTGCGTACGAGATTTCGTCGGGAGTTTTTGGCAAGCGTTACACCTCAGAAAAATGCCACAACACGCGCCCAAAAGAAAATCGACGAAAGCGCAAGCGCGCTCGTTGGCGCGACTTAAATGCGTAGGAAACACAAAATTTGGAAGCACGAAAAATCGACGATTCCACGTGAACGCAAAATAAAAATCAGACCCGACACAAACGCATGATGTATCTAAAATCGTGTCGGTGAATTGCGAAATTGTGCGTTTTCCGAATACCATAGGTATTAGCAACGAATAAAATTAACCGTTCATAATATTAGTGCGGTACAAAGTAGTAAACCGGACAAAAAAAAAGACAATAACTCACCTCTTGCAGTGCCTTCTTGTCCGACTTTTCTTTGCCCCCATTCTGCAGCAGGCGAATCACATTTTTAGCTCCCTCTACAACGGCCGCTTCAATTCGCAGCCGATGTCGGATGTCATCAATGCGTTCTTCTAAAGACGTCTCCAACTCTCTGGCATCGCCATTTGATGACAAGTCATGCACCGACCCACTATGATGTTTATTGTTAATATTATGCTTCAGCTAAAATAAAGAACGTATAAAAGTTATTTATATTTATTTGAACTATCCTCAACGACTTACTTTTAAAATACGCATTTGCAGAAAGTTTATCTTAGCTTTAGAATCTTGAAGCATTTGTTGCGCTTCTGCAAGCAGTTTCTTATCGCGTGTGATGCTTTGTATCATATTTTCGGTGCCCTGTTTGACTTTGAGCTCAATATTGAGTTGCTTCTCGAGAGACTGCAATCGGTGATCCTGGTAGGCTCCATCCTGATCTTTTTGATGTGATGCAAGTGGCGAAGATATCATGGAATCTGAATCAAAATATTCAGTGAGGTTAAGGAAAATTAGACGTTTAACCTAATAACTTGAAACATAACATAAGTAATGTTATCAATCATATATTCTTATATAAATAATATTTAATGTTGACATGAATTTTACTTGGTGAATTTTAAAATGATTCGAATACCAATATAGTTCATTTCACCATTTACAGAAGTAATACATCAAAAAAAAACTCGAACTGAAAATGTCGAATATGTTAGCAGATAACAAATAAGAACAATCCCAAAAGAGCATAAAGTTTAAGGCCAAAATGCGTGGAAACTTGTATGTACACTTGAAGTAAACATTCAAATAAGACATAAAGTGCAGATAAAGTAAGGAGAGTTATAAAATAATACGGACAGCAATGATACGCATCCGGTGCACTGTTCTCTAGGCAGCAAAGTTTAGCCGGTTGCTGCTTAATTTATTCCTTATTTGCCACCGTTCGTGCGCTTCCTTTCCACGTTTCTCGGCGTAATTGCTCGTGCGACCTTAGCGTATAAAGTGCATATCTCTCGATTCGCCAAGAGGTAGGTAGGTTGGCAAAGGTAGCCGTGAGGTGATTATATTTACAGTGTTTGTGTTATTATCGTGGCATTTGTGCAGTGGTGCTCTCGCCGATTGCTCATATTACCACAGCGCGCGATCCTTGCATGTTCTAATTAACAGCTAATTATCTATTCGAGCGCACAACACTGTAAACGCGCCACCTCCTCGCGTGTCTGCCGAGAGGTTCGTTGACGCGATCGTTGTGGTAGCCACAATTTGCAATCGGCAATCCTCCGTAAAGACAATAGCCAATATTTCTAATTAAGTGATCGAGTCACGCGCCGAGGAGTAATCAATGTATTGTTACTGCAAGATTACATCAATTTTCAGCCCAACCACCAGCCACGGTTTACTTACGGTTTGGGATTTTGCAAGATGGAAAATTAGGTCACTTTTTTCAAGTTTTAATCTATTTTCGGGACTACTCACAGCCACGTGTGCTTGATGCTTTCGACACCGTCTGCATTCATAAACTAGCGAACATTTTGCAACGTGTACCTAATTTTATTTGTCTCCCACACTATCATTTGCCTCATTTTTTTTTGCAATAATTCATTTTTAATGACTTTGTAATAAGTATATAAGAAATAAGTAATCGAATAGGTTACAGGTTCTACAGTTTATTTTGAAAATGAAGAGACGTTGAATTAGAAGAGAATGAATTTGTAGAATTTATTATGTAGAATTAATTTGTAGAATAGAATTTATTTGTAGAAAATAAATAAAATATATGCGCGATACCTAGATATTAATTTCTAATACTTTTTTGCAAATAGTGCGCCACAATAATTCCCTATTCATGAGTATATAGCTTATGACTCTATGATGGAATGCGTATAAATTGTACTCAAAAATAATATAATTATTTTTCTAAATGGATAATAAAAATATCATGGTACCTGTACTTTTTTTCTGCTTGTAGATGCGCCATCTATACCGATAAGTATCGATACTACAGTTCATGTATAAACATTTCAGATTATAAGAATACCATGGTAGCTATCTTTTTTTCGAAAAGCTGCTCATAGATGGCGCCATACATGTTATTTGATACTTTATATACTGATAAGTATCGATACTACAGTTCATACATATCCATATTTATCGAAATTCCAGTTATTAACAAATAACGATATTTCCAACATTACTAAGTATCGCCGCTTTCGGTACAAAATGGCGATACTTTCATTCGAAATTTTAGTACCCACAATTTCAAATTCCAGTGCTAAAAACATCGATACTGCAAAATATCAACTCCAAATATTTTGAAATTTCGATACTTACCAAAAAGTATCGATTCTGTCATTCGACAATTTCAAGTTTCGATACTTTTTGAAATTGTGGACGATTTGTCAATTAATAAAAAAGATAAACTAAGACATTTTCTCAGAAATTGTTCAGAATTCAACAAAATATGAATATAGTTCTATGTATTTCAAGATTAAAATCAATTTTGCATTTGAAAACAATAGCAATAGGACAATGCTATCGCTGTCCTTGATATTCACAGGCAATTAAGAAATTACAGTGTATTACTGACCTCCATTGGTAGGTAGCGACGTCGGCGAGCTCTGGCCCTGCGAGAGAATAATTTGCGATTCCAGTTCGGAGAGCTCATACTTGAGCTCGGCGAGCTTCGAGTTGGCGTTCTTCACGATCACGCTGACGTGACTCAGCGACTTGCGATCGGTGGCCACCTCGCGCAGCTTTTCGGCGCCCTCCTTGATCTTCAGCTCGCGCCGGATCTCTTTGCGGATGATCTCCTTGAGCTCCTCCAGCTTGCAGGCAAGCTGTGAGTCGGGCAGGTGCTCCGTTTCCAGCCCATACTTGTGCGACAGCTCGTACAGCACTGGATGGCGAATGTAATCACCCTGCAAAAACAAATTAAAAATGCCACATTAAAAAAAACATCCAAATTGGAGTTTATTAACATTGCCTCGTGGGCAATGGTCATCGACCATACCACCACGCCACTTTTGCAATATTACTGATAGTTTTGTAAAATGACATCTTTTATAAATATGAGATAACAAATTTAATAGGGGACATACTCAAAGGGGACCGTAATGACATTTTCCCACTCGTCCTGTTTGTTTACAACATTTGCTCCCCATCTATTCAAATTATTATTAATAGTTTCGAGCGTGGTTCGTGTTTGTTCTTTCACTCGTTTGACGCTGCAGTGCAACAAATAATTGGAACGGAAAAAGGTAATTGTCTAATGTCAGAAGACATTAAATATGTTTCAGACTAAATGCAAAACGTTGTTGCCAACAAAATGCAGCGCACTTTATTAAACTCTATTAAGATAACCATCTAAGGTAATAATACTTTTCGTTTACAATATAACAAGCGCCAAACGCTGCAAGAGTTTGGAAAAGTGAGAGGTGCAAAAATGCACTTCTTATTTTACACGCACCACACGCTGGAAAATCGTGTACTTTGTACCATCTCGAATTAAATCAAGGTAATTGCATGTGCAATCTCGCAATCGCATGTGCAATTACTCCGGCCAAGGACGGGAGTGCTTAATTTGAGGAGTTACTTGCAATTTCATCCATACAATTTGGCTAATCACGGGCATGCCGCGCATTATTGAACATTTGTCGGCGTACAATTGGTCAAACTGGTTTCGCGTGCGATTTTTACGCCTTGCTTGGATAATAACTCCAGTCCGTTCACAAAAAAGACGCATTATACATACGTTTAATGTATATTTGGGTTAGTAGGCAGTCATTAGTGCACATCTTTATAGCATCACGTTTTGTCGTGTTGTTATTACGCTAATGGAACTGCGTACATGCAATTTGTTCCGAATGTTGTTTTACTTGATATTTTGATGGCCGCCACCAATGTGATTTACCTTGTTTTTAATCATGCACAAATTCATTGAAAATTGTCTGTATAGGCATCGTGTACCAAAGTCAGTGTGGAATTTACAGAGTTAATCACGGTGGTAATTACGGTAGGTGATGATTTGTGTGTTGGGAAGTTCCAAAATTACCTAGGTACGTTTTATTACATGTACTCATAGAGATTGTGGCTAACACAGCTTAATTTCAGGTAAAGTTAAGGTAGAAAAACAACGGTTTTGATGATTACTATTATTACTATTTATCAATGTACATATTTAAATTATTTTAAATTAAAATTGAAATCATCTCTAACTTCAGAAACCCAGATCATGTTTGCGTGAACCTTGTCTAGCTTTGTTTGATACGGGAATATGGAAGAACTAAAGAACAATAAAACAAGTACAATCGATTATAAATTGCAACGAATCATCTGTGAACTGCTTTGATAAAGACTGAGAGGAAATTGATGTGGATGAAAATGTTAAAGAGAACTAAACAATGTGTAAATATAACTGTAGTGAAACATATTATTAGTACATTCGTGAAAATCACAAAAAACTGTTATTGAAGGATATATAGCCCCAAACTAGACATGGCAGACGATGATGAAATATCGATATTTTTCGAAATCGATATTTATAATTTTACGATATATCAATATCGAAATATCTTCCTGAAAATATCGATATTATCAATATCGATCCTACCGAAACGCAATCTGTAAATGAGTTTCAGAACTAATTACAGTTACCAACAATCTACAGTGATCATTAATCCACATGGAATCTCGGACTCATACAGCAGTGTTACACTAACCTGTATCCGTGCTTTAATTGAAAAAACATAATACTATTATAAAATATAAAAACTTATTGGTAATCAATAAATATAACGACAAAAATCGATATTTAAAGTATTAATAATAATCATTTTTTATTATTATTATTCAACCACCTTTTTCTAAGGTGCTGCCCAATCCTGATTGCTCGCTGTTCTTGCTCTGAACTTTTTGTGCAATCGCCCAACCTTCATTCGCGTTTTTACCGCGAAATCAGGAGTTCGCAGACGGAGCCACAGCCACTTGTTGAGTGGGGAGACCAAGTGGTCGCCAATCCAACGCCTAGCTATGTCCGACGTTACTTAACCGCAGTGATCTAACGAGCACCGAGCTCTCCAACGCGGCAAGCCGCCGATAATAATAATATAATAATAATAATGCACACCGGCGGTCTCTATGAGCCTTTACCGTTTATCAGTGATGCGGTTTGTTTATGTTTAAATCAAATAAATGTTAAACAGATGGCGGTTATATCAGTAACATGTCAAAACGATATTTAAAATTTCGATATTATGAAAAATTAAATTATCGATAAATATCGAAATTTTGAGACCGATATATATATATATATATATATATATATATATATTTTTTGACATGTCTACCCCAAACAAAATCTAGCTACTGATGAGAATTACGGGCATCTGGATCGCTCTTCTCATTTATTAAATATATATTGATGTAATAACATATACATTTATCTGTTTGCATTGAGACGCCTATGGAAATATCAATATTTCCAACGACGTAAAAGTAAATAAAACTAATTAAAAACATGACACCAAAACGCCAATACCAATAAAACGGAATGAACTAAGCTATAATCACTAGCAAATAGGTTGAAGAATATCCACTGTCAACGTTAATGGCCGTTAATTTACTCTTAACCTCAGGTAGAAAGGAAAGAAACAAGCAAGTTACCAGAAACTCACAGACGCTATTTCAATCAATGAGTCAACGACTGTAATTAACCGGTAATACCAACGTACTCGTATATATCTAATTCTTAAAATGGAAAGTTAATTCAACTCTCCAACTTCCTGCCTACATCCGATGCGGTTGGAATTGCCCATTGATTACTGAAGATTCGACAACAAATTCGCCTTTAAATCAACGCCACGCATTGCAGATCGATGAAAAACAATAACCGACCACCACGCCGAGAACAATGAACCTGAAGCTCACATCTGTCGACATTAGGTCGATAATTTTATTGGACTTTCTAAAACAATTACTTTCGTCGCTGAATTCAATCGAGCAGATGAAATTACGGTTATTAAAGACGCGCCTCTGCGTACAATACCATCCTAGGTTTGAAAATAAAAGCACGACGATCTTTTAAAACCCACAAAAGGAAAAATCACACGAGCACAAAGAAGCGTTCTGCTGGAATAATCGTCAATGGATTAAAAGATTTACTTCTTGACGCAAAAAAATCTTTAATTTCGCGTTGATTTTGCAGACTTTTTCCTCGAAAGTTGCCACCGTGTGTGTATGTAACGCGTGCAAACACAATAAAACCGGCGAATGTTTCGAAAACAAAAACGCATTGTTCACAGTTTTACACAACGCTGAAGAGGTAAGTAGCGTTTCTCAGAGTTTCGCCCGAAATCGTGTGCAAAATCGCCGTGGCTTCCACAATGGTGTTAAAAGTGAAACAGTTTTCCCATAGGGAAACGGAAATGTTTTCATAGCTCAAATCCTTAGTTATTTCTTGTTAAAATTGCAAATTGCTCTGGATTAGAACAATTTCACGTTTTGTAAGAATTTTAAATGTTTAAAGTAATTTTATTCACAATGGCACAGTCTCTAATACTTGTATGAATATTGAACAATTCATTTAAGCTATTGGAAATTATTATAAGTTAGGAAATTGTAACAACATTTAAGATTAAAGTTTTCAGATAATTTCATCTCTTCATTTTAATAAGGAAAATATACAGATTCAAAATTATTATTTTTGATCACCTATGCAGACTGTTTCCAAAATGGAGTATATTATCTTGTTTGTTCTCATGAAGTATTTTAGAACTTAAAATTATACTGGAACAGGTAGCAGCGTAACCTCATATTCTTGGAAGAATATTCAAGAATACTCTTATGCTATTTGAAATTATAAGTTAGTAAATTGTGACAAAATTTTAGTCTATTAAAGTTATCAGATAATTTCTTCCGTTTATTTTACCAAGGAATAAATATATAGATTCCTAATTATTATTTCTTGGGAATATGTGGCATCCTCTAGTGTTGTTTCGATAAACTTGAAAAAGAGTAATAGAAGATGGAGCAGGAGAAGTACTAGAACTAATTTTAATACTCTACCAATGTAGACTTTCCGCATAATTTGCATTGATTTTCTTGTCTATACTCGTAGATAGACATGTCAAAAAAATATCGATATTGATAAATATCGATATATCGGCTTCAAAATTTCGATATTTATCGATAATTTGATTTTCTATAATATCGATATATCGGTATCGACATGTTGGATATCGTTTTGACATGTCATTGATGTAACCGCCATCTGAAAACTATTCTGAGAAGTTCAAAATTGGAATATTTGTTGGAATCTTAAGATTAACATTAATATCATAGCTACATTGATCTACTTTTATTTATTATTGTAATTATTATATTTGGTGAAACCCATATTCAGATGGCGTTCCTGTAGAATTTTTATTTGATCGATATTGATATTTTCAAGACGATATTTCGTTATATCGAAAAATTGGAAATATCGATTTCGATATATCGAAAAATTGGAAATATCGATTTCGATATATCGAAAAATTGGAAATATCGATTTCGGCACATATCGATATTTCATCATCACCTAATATGTCTACTCGTAGAGTATTCCTTTTACTAATTTGGTAGAATATTTTGCACAATCTTGAGTGAATTGGTGCAACATATAAGCTAAGAAAGATTAAACGACAATGCATTTATGATAAATATTTTTTACACCAACTCACATTATCTAAAGTGAGTTGGTGTTTATAAACCCATGTTTTATAACATACACTTAACTATGGAATCTAATTAAATACCTTCCAATTTAAAAACCATAAAACTTAACAAACTTAATGTATTTGTTAGAGAAATTTGAACAATCACTACTAGAACCAACATATCCCGTTAATAATTTTCTAATATCATAATTTAAATCAACATTAATTAGTGCAAACTTGCCCATATTCATTATTCAGTAGGAGCGCGAAATAAAAAATAGCCAGTCAAAGCAACGTCGATTGTTGCACTCGCATACTCAACGCTCTATCACAATAAATAACGCATTAATAACGGCATTAAACTATGCACGAGAGATTAATAATCAGCGGGAGCATGGTACAAGCGCAATTGCACAAAATACACTGGCGCGAATGCAATGCATTTACGAAATCCATTACTAATTGGCATTTGTCAGAACGGTGTCTCTAATTGAAAGAGTCACGTTCGGCGTTAAATCTCCGAACATCGCCATTAAATTTTATGCGGCGATAAGAGTAAAAGATCAATTTGTTTGGCGCAAAATTCTCAGGTCGTAAATAATCACCATAATTAAACAATTACGTGAAACCGTGCAAGAGTTGGAGAGAAAGAAAGTTAATTAGATAGACGTGACTACTGTCGTTTCCCGTGCTGAAAAACATACAATTTCCACATTGTACCGCTTAGTGTTAATTAAATAATTTAACAATTTAAGAAAGTTGAGAATAGTTACCATAAATCCGTTGATGTTTGCAAGACTTCCCTTCGTATGTCCATTCGTGTGGTCATTTTTGTGAGTGACTTTCGAGTGTTTCGCACTGAATTTGTTGGCGAAGCCACCACCGCTGCCGAACGAATGTCGGTCCAGGTTTTGAAGACCGGATTTCTTCATCACCATCGTCTTCATCATGTTAGCACTTCTACCAGTGGCGTTAGAAACTTCCAAGATTTAACTAATGCAAAGTGAGTCGCATTGTTTTTGGTAATTCTAGATATGCGACTATGTGATTCATTTTTTACAATTAAAAGTAGCATAAGTCGAAAAATTGTCACATTAACTTTTTTCTAATACAAGTTATTTTATGATTGTTATTGGTGTTTCTTGGTATCATGTGTAACAAATTCCCTTTTAGGTTTTCAAGAATTCAGTAAGACTATTTTAAATTCCAAAATACAAGAAAACATGTTTTCACACAATTTTAAGTTTAGAATATATGCCGCCATCTAGCAATGATCTCACGAAACTAAAAATCAATAAAAGATGGAGTGGGGGAAGTACCAGAATTGGCGATAACACTCCATCGACGCAGGTGGCAGTTCGTTATATCGAAGAATAATCATTTCTGAGTTACATATGACAAGTTTAGTAAATTGCGAAAATTAGTTTCTCATGTTGAGTATAATTAGTATTTTATTAAAATGCTTATTATAATCAAAAGTTGTAACTTCACATCTACTACACGACATTTTCTTGAAACTATACAATATTAGTGAAAACCTTATTTCATCTATGTATTTTTCATTGGTTTGTTTTTAATGCAAGTTTACGATGAAAGCAAGAGAGAAATTCTTGGGAAACTTTCTGACGTTTTTCGAAATTATAAATTCCTTACTTGTTTGTTCTTTTCTTCGTGTCTTTGACGTCAAAATTTGAAGTTTATAACGCGTAAAATCGCATTTCTTTGTGAATTTGTGCTACTTTTAGCTACGCAAATGTCAAATATTCACAACAATGTTTTGTTCAATTAAGCACCCATGCAAAATAAACTCATGGGCTGCGAAAATGTGGCGAGAATTTCACGCTCGTCCCACAATAAATTAAATCGTATCGCGTCCACACGTCTGCGCAGCACGTTGGCAAGATTGACAGCGCTACAGAATAATACGCCAAGCGTGATGCGATGATTTAACTAACGCCCGTAACGTTGTGCTGCATTGTTCGGCACGTAACACGATACCACCGCCGCCGGTGTATCACGCAAACGTGGTGGTCGCGGTGGTTCGGCGGTCGTTATACAAATTGTAAACAACATCATCACAATCGACAACAATGTGCAATTTTTGGTGTATATTGCGTAAACCGAACCTCTCGACGACAGCTTACCGAATCATCAAAAAAAAACGTTATTTTATTTATACAAATAGAAAAGGTGATATAGAAAAAGAGATACAGGTAACTCTATCTATTATCATTAACAATTGGATCAGACGCTGGCTACTGTCGATGTAAACATTGACGTTGTTAGTTTGCAAGGGAGTTGAATCAGCAGATATTTATAAAGCTCGGTTCGAATTACACAATTTATCAAATGTTTGTTTAAAGTTCGCTTTTATGATGCTATAAAACGGTTGTTTTTACATGCTGCATTTAAACAATATCCGCAAAAACAATCGTGACGGTATTACGCAGGTGCAAATTCGGTAGCTGTTTCAGCAAAGAAAATAGTTTCGTAATATTAATATTCATTAACTTGATATTTTATAGCAAATGATTTTCGGCAGATTTTCTCAATTTTAAATGTCTTCAAAGTCATGAATTTACAATTCTACCAAAAACGTTTTCAAATCATGAAATCTGAATTTAAAAAATTCTTTAGTTATTAAAGTTTAAAGAACATTTGATACATTTACCTTTCAAAGGAAAACAATCAAAAATTATTAATTATTGGGCCTCTAGCGCTATTTCAACGAAACTGAATCAGATCAATAGAAGTTGGAGTGGGGAAAGTCCTAGAACTGGCGATAATTCTCTACCAAAATCTTTGCGATTCTTTTCGTTTGCATCTCATCATTTATATTTTATTCGCTATTGCACATACTTTTGTAGGTTTTAATCAAGCAATTTGATTTTAGTCTCATTGTACCCCCAAAAATGTGCTCTTTCAGATGATTCTGCACATTTCATTGTTTGTTTGAGGGGACCCTTTATTAGGAACTTATTGAATATTGAATATTCCACTCCTAGATTTCCGAAATGTCATAGCATATCCTGATAAAGAAAACGGATTTCACTCACATTACCCTTATTCTTGAAACATTATTCATGCCAATAGAAGATGTTCTGACAGGTTTTTAAAATGGGAGGCGCGAACTACACTCAGGGAAGACAGGAGAATTTCCGGGGGTAGGTTGGAGGATCACTTAACATTGCATGATTGTGAATGCGCCACGTTTACGTGACTAATACCAACGCCACAGAAATAAAATAAAAAACTCAAACGGTTCAATTAAAAAGAACAAACATAAAATAGCCTATTTCTCAAATTGAAACAAAGCACTCATTA
>WSZQ02014764.1:20111-35209 GCA_019419845.2 Weissflogia rhopalogaster | reverse complement strand
TGTACCCCCTGTTTAAATATATTCTTGTATAAATACGCGAATTGCGATTGTAACAGGCCAGTACCTGATGATGCCTTCCGGCGAAATGTACATTGTACGAAAATAAACTAATTTGTAAAACATTGATAAAACTTTGTGTAACTTCTGTGATAATTACAAATATAAAACTTTTTCGCCCATAAGTTAACCGCAGTATGTGGAAATTACATTTAAAATGCATTGAAACGTTTATTTTTCTATTATCTATTGATCTATAAACAAGTTATGTAGGAATTTAAGAAATAACCCTATACTAAAATTTACATGGTATTTATATGGGTAATTTTACGATGGCATTTACGCTACGATCACACGAGTCTGCAGCCGTCCTGACCCCACTCCAACGCAAACATATGTGCCGCTCAGCAATTTCCAAATTCAGTTCGCCGACAACCACAGCTGTGTGTGGTTGTACCAGTGCTAGACTTGTAATTAGGCATTTTCCGTCGTTTAGTTTTGTGCCGCCGAAGTTTGCATTCGTATTGCCGCCGTGTGTGCGATGTTTATTGACGAAAATAAATCGTGACATCATTGCGCCGGAGCGATTGCGATTAATTTGTTGTTGAGAATGCGAATCGGTAAACGGGCTTGTTGAAGCAGGTGCGGTCCTCCTCATCATCACATCTTGTGACTCGCCACTTTTATTTGCACCTAGTTTGTTTCCTTCACTTGACTTATTTTGCCAACTTACAAACAACTAGGATGGATGTAAATACATCACCCTGACCTACATCTATTCAAACATTAATTTCTCGATTTGTTGGTTTTGTTTTTGAAGGTAAATACAGCTGGAAACGAGGACATAAACGGTGGTGAGAAAACCGAAATGGTTGCTGCGAGCAAAGAAAAGCAGGACGACGTTGAGCAGCAGGAGAAGAAGAAGAACATCGCAGGAAGCTCACTCTCTGAGCTGGTATTCAGTGCCATTAAAAAGGTGATAAATTTTGGCATTTTCTCAATTTTTATTTCTACAGACTATTTTCGTTATCGTTGAAATATTTCGTTGTCAACGTTTGTAAAACGTCTCAAATAATAAGTTTAGACAAGAAGAATTCATAAAACTGTCCACATCACAAGTTCAGAAAACAAAAGCAGAAAGTTTTACTTTAATAATATAACGATAAAAATAAGTATGAAAGAAACTAGTGCAACTTCATAGAAGCAATTGAGATCAATTATAGAAATCAATACGAAATGTAGATGTAAATATGTAGGACTTGAATTAGTACAGTGTGAATCACATTGAGGAATATGATTACGTGAACATAGTCATGACACTTAATTTAAGATTGTTGGCGTGCGTATTAATTAATAGCATTGGATTTCAGGCTGCCCTAGTCGGAACAGTTTATTTATGCGGGTATATGAATTGGTCAGTGGCCTGGTTGATTGGCCCAGTGATCCTGTTAGTCCTTCGAGATCAATGGCGACGCGATGCGAAAATCAAGAGGGATATGGCGAAAGCTGTGGCGACGTCAAACGAAAAGGATGTTGTTCTTGCGAGGATTAATGATCTGCCAGCGTGGGTGTTCTTTCCGGATATTGAAAGGACTGAATGGTTGAATAGGGTAATTATATTTTTTATTTCTTTATTTCTCTCATAGCATAACGTTGAACAAATTAACATATTTTCAATATAAACAGTTTAATAATTTAAAAGCTGCAATAAGGTTTTACTAAAAAAAAGAGAATTTAATTTATTAATATGCGACATATATTTACCTATTTTTTTAGGAATGTTGCTCATTGTCAGTCATCGCAGACGTTTATGTAATATTCAAAAAGAATTAACTATTTCTGAACGGATTTCGACACATAGATCTTATTCTGTTACTTTAATAGCTAATAAGAAAATGGTTTTCTGTGAAAAGGAAACAATGTTCCCAATGCTGAACTAATACTTTCCTTTTTTTCTTTTTTAGATCATCAAACAATGCTGGCCCAACGTAAATTCGTACGTAAAACAAATGATAACCAAATCAATCGAACCAGCGTTAAAGAAAAGTTTGGAAGGCTATAAACTCACCGGCTTCAAATTCGAGAGAATTATCCTCGGCGATATTGTACGTATTGATTTGAAACCGTGATGAAATTGTAAAAACAACCATTAGCTATGCTTGCATTTTCCTATATTTTTGTTCCAGCCTTTCCGTATTGGTGGCGTTAAAGTTTACGAGAAACATATTGCCAGGAATGAAATTATAATGGATTTGGACATTTAGTAAGTTAAATATTTAATATTAATATGTTAATTATGTTTACCAGCTGCTGTGCATATTTAGATTAACCGGTTTATTTTTAGCTACGCCGGTAATTGTGATATCACGTTTTGTCTCTCTGGAATGAAAGGTGGCATTAGGGACTTTCAGGTGAGTTATTTCATATTTAACTTATGCCATTTTATAGTGTTATTAAATTTATACTGTTGGTTTAACGAGCTTGCATTGATCGTGAATCATTTCCTGAATGAATCTCGGTGATAAGAGTTATTTCTTTCTATAAACTAAAAGTGTATAAATCCGCTCATGTGAATTTGTGGTTTGGGATTTTTTATATGACGTTTTTATTGCCCGTTGAACTAATTGGATTTACGCGTGGAGTGTTTGTATATGTAATTGAAATATTGGTGTTTTATCTGAATGCCAACATTGACAGCAAACTAATATCACGCAGATATAGCTAATAACGTCTGCAGTATTAGTTCGTGTTATATTAGTTTAACATGATTGTATTTTTTATATTTTTATCAGGGATCAAATATTAGATACAAGTAGTTTCGGTGTTAACATAGAATATTCCCGGTTTTTGTACTTGGTTAGGTTTTGTTTACGAGATTTATAATCATATAAGAGTGATATCAATATAATTCAAGGACGTATCTATTGGTTGATAACAATTTTTAATTATGTTCAAATGGATATGTTCTTTATTTGTAATTTATCACTGGTTGAGAATCTCTCTCAATATAAAATATATGTCAAGTATTTTTTTCTTTAGAAATAATTAAACTTAATTAGTCTTCCATCAATAGTCTTTCTTGAAAAAGTATAAAATAACATGCGTTTTATTTAAAATTCAAATACAATTGTTTAAAACCATGAAATATTTTGTTATGTTTTCAGCTTCATGGCATGCTTCGTGTCGTCATGAAACCACTCATTCAACAAATTCCACTTGTTGGTGGACTTCAAGTGTTCTTCTTAAACAATCCGTCCATTGACTTCAATCTTGTTGGTGTAATCGACGTCCTTGATATGCCTGGAATTAGGTAACGTTGAAATATTTTCTTTTATCATTCCACATGAAAATGCCTGTTTTTCATTCACCCGAAAACTTTTCGTCTTTGAACGGTTTCCATCATGTAACATTTGTTTAGTTAAAAGTGAAGGTAGTCATTATTCCGAAATTAACGCAAATAAATTACGGCAAAATTAATAAGGAAACATAATGCCTCCGACCGGGCATTAAAATTGCACCTAACGAGGTTTTGACAACTTCAAATTTGAAAATTTCAGTGACATTCTTCGAAGAATTGTAGTGGAACAAGTAGCAGCAATGATGGTTCTCCCTAATAAATTCCCTATCAAACTAAGCGACGCCATTGAAACTATCGATTTAAAACGTCCCGAACCCGAAGGCGTTCTCCGCATTCACGTCATCGAAGCAAAGGACCTCATGAAGATGGACATCAGCGTCCTGGGCAAGGGTAAATCCGACCCGTATGCCGTCCTCACCGTCGGTGCACAAGAGTTCCGCACGAAAACCATCATGAACACCGTCAATCCGAAGTGGGACTACTGGTGCGAGGTGAGTTATTTTTGCAAATGCTCCGTAAGCGCGCCAAATTTCAAAGTCGTGCAAATGCACAATTTCAGTTTTCCTCAGCGGAAAACATGCATGTCAACCGCGTGGTGTTTTAATTAACGCAGGACCACACGTATTGCGCATATGTACACACAAAAAAAAACGAACACGCGACATAACAATGCCGTAGAAATTTATTACTTTTGGCGCATTTATCTAGGACTGCATAATCTATTTTCGGTTGATTTCGACTCGTAGTTTTTTGCACGCGAGATTATGTAGGGTAGTAGCAAAGAGACGACGATCGCACGCAGACATAGGTCGCCGAAGCAAAACAGAAGATCGTAGACATGTTTGCTCGGACCTATCAGTCAGTGTCGTACATTGTATTCTCACTTCTATTAATACTTTCTATACTTTACTATTTTATGTATTAGTTTATTGTAACGGATGCTAGCGGCCAAAACGTGTTTCTGCATTTTTGGGATAAGGACGATGCTAAGGGAGATGAGTCTTTAGGCAGGTAAGTCGCCATCAACAAACCCCAGAGATCTGTTTAGACAAAAGAATCAAGGGGGATTTTAGACAAAATGAAGAAACCATAGATATTCAGGCAGCATATTCGAGGTATAGGTTCATAAATCATGGGAAAATACACTCTACGCTTCTAAATGCTGTGCACGGTGCTTTCTTTCTAACAGTAGATTTTTTTTTGTTTCATTTTAAGATTTATGGGGCGTTAAGACTATACAACATTCATAACATTTTTAAGAATATCAGTATCATTAATCGTTCGGTTTAAAATATTGTCGGAATGTTTCGGCTAAAATAAAATACAAAAAATAATTGATTTACAAGTTAAGATATCTGCAAATAAGGCATATTTATAAATTCCGAAAAGGCATTTCTACAATTATTTATACATTATTATACAGTATAATTTGGTAAAAACTAGAACGAATTGTGTAGGTTGCATAGTCACAGCGCTCCTTAACTCTTAACTCTTGTTTTAACTCAAGTTTGTAGATATATTTTTTCACTAATTTTCTCCGTAGTCTAACGCTAACACCGGTTTATTTTGTGTGCCAAATGAGTAGAATTTTAGTAATAGTGTTTTATTGTCACGATAGGCGATCATTAGCTCGAGGGAAGCACAATTGTTGACGATTGCGTTGTGGGACTGGGATCCGAGTCCTCTTGGCTATATGAACGATGATCCGCTGGGCAGGTACCGCCTGTGTGCCGAACAAAACTAACGCCGATTTTTTTAAGTCTCTCTACAGCTATTTTTTCTTGCTACTATCTTCTAATATTTGTTACTAATTCTTCTGTGTTCCTGCCACGTAAACACGAACCACTGCGCCAACAGGTTGTGGTCTATTGTACATATTTCTCTCTTGTGCATCTAGTTCGTTGTGGATATAGCGAATGGGGCGAAGCTGGGAATGAAGTTGTTTGACTATGACAATGGTCCCGAAGACGATAAACTGGGAAGGTATACACATATGGCAAGCTTCTCTTTAAATTCGTACATCGTATATACACTCTCATTGTTTAACCATTTTGTCTTTCTCAATGTTTCTGTTGGTTCTCTTTCAATTTTCTAGAGGCGCCGCTCATTTTTCGCTGCGTTCTTTTTTGGGAACAAAAGGAACACCGGGTGTGAATCATTCGAAGCTGTGTGTTTGCTTAATATTAATCATATTTGTACTAATCATTGCTTTTTGACTGGTTTTTCTGGAATGCTTGGCGAGATTTTCTGAGTGGATTTATGCGAGTTTTCTGACCTTTTTTTGTTAGCTGTTGCCTTTGCAATGTCTGCAGATCATTACAAGCACTTGTCTTGTCGGGGAGGTTGAATGTCTTGGTTTTGATTATTTTTTATGATTTTAGAGCTACTATTGAAGTTGCGAATATTGCAGCCAAGGGGCGTGAAGATACTGTAAGTATTTCTCATTTATCCTGAAATTCCTTTCCTTTTTGAGTAATTAAGAGTTTGTTTTTCATTTTTGGGCGATTTATTGATTAACAAAGAAGGGGTTTCGAAATTATAGAATATACAGATATTTTATGTATGAATGAATACTTTGAAAATTTGAAAGTAGATGGCGTCATGTGCCACCATTTCCAATAATTATCGATAATGATCAGTTGGGAAAATAATTACGATACAAACTGGTTCATAGAGCTGTGTAGCTTAGAACCATTAATTACGGGGAACTACAACAACTTAAAAGGTTATGCCCCTATCTTTGATCATGTTTCCTAACCAACATTCCTTCCAAGAACTTTGACTTTTCTTAATATCAAACAATGCTTCCAGAAACCATGATTGCCCTTATTAATTAACAATGTAAACCAATATCTTAAAGAAATGTAATTATTTTGCACTATTTCAAGTGGATTCAACTAGAACAAGCAACAAAAGGGCAAGTTCATCTGCGTTTGTACTGGATGTCATTGAGTGCTGATTACACCGACCTCAAAGCGGTATGACTTACAATTAATGACCATTTCACAAAAACACTATAGATCTTATCCTCCTATCTGTAAATCTTTATATTGCTTTGTTCAGGCTCTTGCTGAGACTCAAATGCTACGCGTTACTGCAATGCACACGGCCATTCTCAGCCTCTATGTGGATTCCGCCAAGATGTTGCCGGTAAAGATTTATTGTTGAATGTAAAACTTTGTTCGCAGTAGGTAAATGTGCAATTTTATGATTATTTACATAGCAACCTCGATCTGCAACAAAACCCGATCCTTATCTTATGATCACGTTGGGCAAGTACACCCAGCAGACGGGTGTAATTATGCGGACGACAGATCCGGTGTGGGAGCAAGGCTTTACGTTCATGATCGCCAATCCGGAGTCGGACTCGATGTACTTTAAGGTCATGGATCAGAAGACTGGCAGTGAAATGGGCGAGCTTGTTTATCAGTTGACGACATTATCGAAGAAGGTGAATCTTACGGTGCCACAACAGCCGTTTGGATTGAAGAAGGGTGGACCGGAGAGCAAGTTGTTGATGTCCTTACACATGCGAGTAAGTTCAAAAATATTTAAATAGGCACTACTTTCATTGACAATAACTTCTCGGACATCAAGAGTACCTTGAGAATGAAGGCAAACAATACATATCATACATTGTTTTTGCCTCTACAATTTAGAAGATTTTATACATTTCTTACAAGGAAAGTCCACGTCCTATCAAATGAATTTTTCAAAACTAAAAATACAGTCGGGAACTAGGTTTTCGAAAAAAAATTGAAATTTCCACCCACTATCGAGTAGTTTCTTAGAAAATAATTGTTCAACATTTTTTTATTTCCATTGCATAGATTTTAAAGAGTCCTGACATAGAAGAAGAAGACTCATTTCCTTTAAACCGTCAAGGATCTACTAGATCTTCAATTTCTTCAAGTTAGTATCATTCGTATCCCCTAACTATTGCAATTCAAGAATTAAGGGTTAATAATATATTTTAACCTCCAATTATAGTTCCTCCCAGCCCTGCGAAAAAAGCCGCCTCGCGAGAACCATCCATTAGTAGTGTAAGTGGTTCAACTCAACCACTACTAAACAACCCAATTGAAGAAACTCTTGCCGAAGAAGTTTTTGAGACCAGCACAGCCACAAATCTATCCTCATCTCCAGATACCATGAGTTTATTGCATCGTTCTCCAAGTGTTACTTCGTAAGTTATATAACCTTGAAATTAGATCCCATAATTTTAAATTTTCAATTATGTAACCTTAAATTGTGTTTTCTGTAACCTTAAATGTTATGATATTTCAGATCAGCTGGTGGTCATGGTTTAGGCCGTATTCAGGTAACTCTCCGATATAGCGTACAAAGACAACGTCTTATTGTCGTTGTTCACAAAGTGGCGTAAGTACAATTTAAAATTATGAACGTCAACTTATACACAACGTTTAACCTTGCCATTTTAAAATTTCCAGTAATATACCTCTTAAGGATCCATCAAGTATTCCGGATCCGTATGTGAAGCTTTATTTACTTCCTGATCGAGCCAAAGATACAAAACGCAAAACTAATGTAATGTATTTTAAATACTGCTATGTAAGTTTATAAAAACGATTTTTATAGGTGGTTAAAGATAACTGCAATCCAGTATTCGATGAAACGTTCGAATATTTGATTTCTCAAGCGGAATTACCCAGTCTACAACTGGAAGTTACAATTTGCACACAGAAACAACTGTTTTATTCTAGCAGCAATGTTTTGGGACAGGTAAAATCACTTAACCTCGAAAATTTCAATCCTCTGATGTTCATTCCTCCAAACTTTGTTATGTTTATAGGTTATCATCGATTTGGGTGAATATAACCTGACGCAAGCGATCAACTCCTGGTTTGACATGCAGCCAGAGAAAGATTAACCTCTAAAATAATCGCATTTCAACGCTTAACCAATGTTTTAATGTTATACGTATATATTCGGAGTTTATTCATATAGATTGTGCATTTAAAACATGTAAAACCTGCGCTTTTTGGAAGATAACGAAAACAATCGCTTCAAACAATTTGCATGTTGAACAATTGCGATTGCATGACATGTGTTGATCACAATTGTGTTCAGTTGTTAGATGTTAACTATTTTATTGTATTGAAATGCGATGCTGCGCATTTATTTTGTCTCTGAGACTTTAAAATCAAATATATTGTACTTTATTGATTATTGAGAGTATTTTTCGAGGTATTTTTTTATCCTTCAACCTTTATATTTTATTGACATAAGGAAGAATAAGGAAGCTCGTTTATATACATAATTAGCATAAAATACGAAAACGATAAGAAATGCGGAACAGGATCAATGACATTTTCATTACTTCCAACGAATTGCATAGTAAAGTAGTCCTACTCAATTTTAATCCACTGCACTTGCATTTATTTTTGATGAGTTTAAAAA
The DNA here is from genome assembly GCA_019419845.2 of Weissflogia rhopalogaster. NCBI lineage: Eukaryota > Metazoa > Arthropoda > Insecta > Coleoptera > Staphylinidae > Weissflogia > Weissflogia rhopalogaster. The sequence continues at coordinate 26,433 of WSZQ02014764.1, read as the reverse complement.
ATAACAACGAACGTCTGCGTTATTTTATTTTTTGCATTATCTAGGTGCATGGGTATAAACGTTGCGGTTTTACTGCCGTATATCGTTAGTCATCGCGTTTTTATTGTGGCTTACTTTTTTTACCTTGGAATTCAATCGAGAGTTTATTTCTATTTAATTCTCAATGAAATCCAATATTTAGATATGTGGCGTTTCCCGCCACATTTTGGCATGCTTTAGATTTAACCTTTACATCTCTCACTTCCAACATGTGTTTCTCCAAAATTCTCACTAACCAAATGTTCGTTCTAAGTCAACCCAAACTAACCATTGCATGTTCTTCTTTGACCCGCCATTATTTTCTACTTGGACCGACCTTTTTCTACACTCGAGGCTGCAATGTATTTTCTTTTCCTAGCCTCGGTACTTAGTCTGCTACTTTCGTACCGTCATTTCAGTTAAAATTAATTGAACAGAACTAGTAATAACTGTAATCGAAACTCCCCCTCCACCAAGAGTTGGATTACCCTGGTCAAGATCTCTTCTACTACCTCCCGATTTGTACTGTATTCTTTGTTGTGTGTTTGTAAACGTTTCGTATATGTTTTGTAATAAACAGTGTATATATCATCAGCACTCTATCACTCATAATCAACCGGCACCCTCACGTCCACAGATATATGGGTGTAAAGTTTAAAATATTTGTCGTTTTTTTGTTCTGCAATTGGCGAATTCCGGATGTTCGTCGTCTCCGGAAGTTGAGAGCATCAAGATTTATGTTTTCTTTGGTATTTGGTAGTTTGTTATATGTTCACATTAAGTATTAAGTATTCTTGTATTCTATACCTCCGTTGAAGGTTTTACAAACCCGCAAGTCGTTGCAACACTTTCAAACTTTAATAAATTAAACGCCTGCGTTTATCTTCAATTATATGTTTTAAAATCCTTAACATTTAAAAATATTAATTAGTAAAAAAATGTCATACCAATGATTCACCCAAAAATTTAAGGTCAAATACAAGCATCCAAATAAATCCCGAATAACAAATCAATTTCTAACTAAACAATCGACCATAATTTACATTATAATTTGTTGTCAAACTTCAAGCTTCCTAAAATTACTATAATATCTGAGTAATAGCAAAGCGCCTATCAATTTCACTACAACTCAAATCCGAATTCGAAAAAAACTTTCTCTTGCAACATATTCGTACTCAACTACTCGTGTTACTACTAATTTACTTCATTTGATCATTCCCAAATTTCTTTCTGATTTTTACACTACTACTTCTGTGCTATGTACTAATGTTTAAAAAAAGTTATGTGATGTGAAGGCTGGCGTTTAATTGACTCCGGTGCAGATTTAATTGCGTCTGTAGGTATAATGAGTGAACAATAAAATGTAGGTAAATGGCGGTAAATTATAGCGTTGTTCGCCTCTTTTTTATTTTTCAAATGTCTTATATTCCACTCACGTCTCTGTGGAATACATAACAATACGAAATGTTATTTACATCCGTCTTTGGTATTCAATGAGCATTGAATTAATCGAAACTCTCGAAAACAACACGGTATGAAACCGATCGAATATTGGAGAATGTCGAATGTGATTGAGAGCCCAACTTTCGCCTAATTGCTGTGTGTTACACTTGCTTTTTTTGCTTGCAACATATAATTATTTTCTTCGTTGCTAAAAACCACAATATACTCGTATATACAATGTATACAGTTAGCAAATGATTAATATGAACATAATGATACAGTTTGTAATTGGATGAAGTTATGTTCATAGTTTTGGCATATTAGAATACATATATTTTTTTTAGAATAATAATAATTTAGAATCAATATATTTTGGTTAGAATACATTTCATATACATAATAATGAGGCTCGTAAATTCGACACCAAGATATGAAGTGTTCCAAGAAACGGGTAGAATGTCTTTAGGAGGGATAGTTTCAGCAGGCTTGCTAGATATGAAGGATGCTTGAGGAAAATTGGTGAGGATTGAGCAGCTACAGCTCTGGTTCGGTTAGGTTAGAAATAGTTATTTCAAATTTAATAAAAATTAGGTAATTCTTTGTTACAATAAAGTAAAGTTTCATAAAACTTATGTAAGAGAATATATAACTATATATTTTTTAATTTATATAAATTTCTTAATTGTTACATCATGAGAGTAGCTTCTCATTCACACCGTTTATGTTGAACGTAACTCTTCGACATTATATCAAGATTGATATAAAGCCGCTGCACCTGGTAGCCGAATATCTCATTGAAGTTTCACTTGTTTTCGTTGAAATGTAGGCCTTTGCGATTCAGTTACGGTCAGGTTCAGTTGACTTGCATATAAAAATGTGAAGATTTCGTTTATGATGTAATATGTCTTGTAAACGCAACTGATATTCTGATTTTCTTCCTATACTGTAACGGCAGTTTGATAATTTTATATGATACTTGATATTTTTATTTTTTAATTCATTAATTTAACAATACCAAAAATTCGGGCATGGGAATAGAGAATAATATTAAAATCGACACATGCGAAGAATATAAATATCTTGGAGTAAGTGTTTCTAAGAGTTTACGAACCGAACCAGAAATCGAAAACAGGATTAAGGATTAAGGGAATGTCTCTTTAACACAATATCACTCCGGAAGTGAAGCTTGGCAAATCACCCAACAAATCAGAATACATACTTTGGACAATCGAAATGACTTCTAGAGAAGATCAGACCGCAAATCGAAATGGGAACGAGTACCAAACAAAAAAATCAGAGAGATAATGGGAGAAAAACCGAGATAGTCATCGAGGTCGAGAGAAGACACCTAGAATGATACCAGTTCTACACGTAGAACTGGACACCACATTGTCCTCTTAATAGTATCTTTTCCAGTTATTGTTCTTGAAATGGTGCTCTTTGTTCTGTTAGTTCTATGGTAAAAGTGAAAAGAAGTTTAAACAGATCAGCAAAATTAAGTGAGAATGATTGAAAGTACTTCACCGACCCGTTTGAACTATGAAGTCTACATCGAAAAGCTAGAGAATCACCCTTTATTTTGTCTATTAAATGAAGTTGAGAACCGTTTTAGGTTTGAAAAAAATGAATATATTATTGGTTTTGCGATTTGAAGTTCTGCGGGTTAAACAGTAACATAATAAAAATAATGACTCTTATAATTCCTTAAATTACTAGGCCTCATTACATTCTTACAACAATCATCAATCCAAAACTAAATTACTATGAACAGCATTATCCTTTCATCACACCTTACCAAAAATCAAATCATGACTCCAACAACAGACACACCAATTTCTAAACTAACCGTAAAACACTGACAGAACTTCCATCCTAACCTTAATATTAATATTATTCTTCATATACCTTCACGAACATCAACTGTAATTATTATTGATGACTTTAATGATTAGCACCTGTTGGGACCAATGTTCGCAGGAGAGCTTTCAAGCCAAAACGCAAGTCATCCTCTCTTGAATTTAAATTGTACAATTTTGCAAAAATACCAAACACACACACACACACACACACAAACACATATGATAATTGATGCTTGACATTGCCGGGCGGTTTGGGACGACAAGGTGGAATTTTTGTGCGATTGCAAATAAATAATGCAATAGTTGCTTTGGATCGATATGACATGTGATTCTCGTTCGTGAAATAAATATTTCCAAGAAGTCATTTCCATTCGCATTTAATGCTGAAGCTTATGTACCGGCTTCCGTTTTATAAATTATTCATTTTGCAAAGTCTTAAGCGACTGTGAACGATTGTCAGATGTATTTATTTGTCTGCTCTTTATTCTTTTATGTTGGGCGTGTGATAAAAGTCGCATTCCTGTTTTTATGGATCAATTTGTTTAACTATAAAATTTGTCTGGCCTGTTTCAGTGATTAATTAAAGCCTTGACAAATGGACTAGAAGTTTAAAATGTTGTAATGTTTTTGGCGAAAATGTTTTGCATTAATTTATTGATGATCATTTATCTCAAATTTATTTAACCTATTTTTTAATGTCTTGTAATATTCACGTTAGATACTCTTTATGTATGTCCTTCTTTAACTTTACGCTTTTCTCTCACGACATTCATGCAGAAAAGAACCATTGCATTGCAATTTTCTTGGGAATAGAGTATTGCTCTCTTGCTGTGTGCCGTTCACATACAACCTGCTCATCAAGTGAGCAATGTGCAACCATTGCTGTCCTTCTTGCCAAATCTGTGGAAGTACGACGCGAATTGACCATATTAGGAACTGGGTAAGGTCACAACCACCATGCGGAAGCATTACATCCTGTTGGACGGTACCCACCGCCTGAGCCATCCTCTTTTTTTCATCTGGCATCTGGAATGGTCCCTCCAATATCCCAAATTGACCGCAGTAAAATCACCGCGGAACAATCACCGCTAGCAAATTCACCGCGCGAAAACTCACCGCGGGGATTGGGTGTTGCCCGAGGGCTTTGCGTCTATAGCGGATATTATTCCGTAAACAAAAGTATTACGTGCATATATAACTAATTTAAATAAAATTGACGTCTAAAACGAAGGTATCCAAGTTAAAACAATCAGATTGTGACTGTGAAATGTGAGTATATATTCAGAACATTTTGGTGTCCGTGTTCCTCAACAAACTAACAATAAGCGTTAAGAAGTGAATTGCTCAGCATTTCCTCTGCATATTTGTGAATGTGTCTCATGGGTTATCAAACCGTTGTTGATTGAACTTTTTTGCTAATTAATTGCAAGATATTCCTTAACATTGATTGAAACTCATACAGGACAGATTTTTCTTAGCGGTGAATTTACTCGCGGTGATTTTTCTTGGCGGTGAATTTACGACGGTGAATTTTCGTAGATCCGGTGTTGACGATAGAATTTAGGTAGTCTTTGTCGACACAGTACAGTATGTCCTACATATTCTCAGAGTGCAACCTCTCATAGCAAGGCGAATTCTTTTCATGTGCGTTTCCCATTATGGAAATCACTGATCTTGGTAATTTCATCCAGACTTAAGTTAACCTCAAGGCAGCAGTCATTTCACCATAAAATGTTTTACATTAACAAACATTTTCTAACATCTAGTTCTAAGCATTTGTTAATTATGTTCCCAGGAACTTCAACAAATGAAACAATGACCCGTCCATTATTCCAAGAAGGCCAAAAATTTACTTAAGAATAATGTATAATCTATTAAAAGTTCTTACGTAATCTTACGAACCTGAAAAATGGTTCGTTGTAGGCAGGATTCCGTATGCAAAAGGTTCGGTCTGCCGCATTGAATTTCAAAAAACGCAGTAAAAAAATCAAAGCCATGAATTACTTGTCGAACAGCAAATGTCATTCCGAATTCATGTACCACTTGTCGTGTCATGTTTGCCGCGTTAGCCTCACATCCCCTACTCACGCAAAAAGGTAAAGAGCGCTAAAGGTAAGTAAGACATGCGCGCCGCGGACGCATATCAAGTCACATTGTAAGACAACGCGTGTCCCGTGCGAGAACGCACACCGGAGCGAAAAAGCACATCGAAATTGAAAGTCAAACAGATAGATAGACGCATAGAAATATATTCCGCAGCGAGAGAGCGACTTGCAACATTTTTTTACTTTCGTAATCCTTCATTTTACTAAGTTTTACAAAGACTAAACCGACTTAGTTTAAACTAGAGTTGCGGTTGAGTAGTTTCCAAGTGTTCTTAAAGCGATCAAGTGTCGGTTTGAAGAAGTGCAATGTCAGCGTAATTGACTTTGGATAGTCTTAATTTAATAAGACTTAAGTTGATGAGGCTTAAGTTATCAGACGTCTTACTTTAAGAGTGAAGTCTAATACTTTAAGACTTAAGTATAACACTATAAAACTTAAGTTTAAAATAAATTAACACTGAATTCTTAGTGAAGTGCATAAACATGATAACAATGAGTGTAATGAGTGTGTTTATTACAATCTTAATTACTACCGTTTGGGGTAAAACCGACACTGTGGCTCCATCAAGAAGACTAATCGATGACGAAATCGATGTGTTAGGCCTGTTTAATCAAACCTCAGGGAAGACAACAGGTGGCAGTAATGAAAGTGCGTTTTCTTATTTTTCGTACGCAACGTCAATAAGAAATGAGACGCTTAGCCGTCTTCAGAACATCGCCGATCTGGAGCAACAACTTGAAATTGACAATCAGAAGAAAGGGAAATTGTGTATGCGTAATCTCACCGATTGTATGGCTAATGGTATGTTAAATTTCTTAAATTCATTAAACCGAAAACGAGTAAAAACAAAGAACATATGTCGATAGCCTTTAAAATATACGATTATATCAAGTTTA